>JBBPBX010001502.1:91773-101980 GCA_038048925.1 Garcialebias charrua | reverse complement strand
GGAACACAGCGTTTTGCGCAGTCGCGTCCGAACATGGCAAACTACGGCAAGCCGGACGTAGTTAGCTTAGCTTCGCTACTTAGCACTCGAAGAAAAGACTTTAACACCACTTACGCACAGTTTTAAACTAAAAAAAGTAAAGATTAAATCGGACAACTCTGATTTTCTGCGGTTTGCCGGTAGAAGACAGATCTCTATCGTAGGCTAAATTTCTATCGTTTCTACCGTATATCGTATATATCGCGCATCCCTAGTCTGGAGGCTTTCACTCACCATTTCTACCAACTGTCAAATAATCCAGCAACTGCCTGATAACAACCCCTCCCACTCATTCTGTCACCTATTTCTGGTGCACATTACCTGCCAGCTCTTTGCAAATTGAACCATTTACATCCCATCACTAGTCTGGATGTGGACCAATTTACCTCCCAATCAGATCAGTCTGTGATATTGAACTTGTTTTGTTCAGAATTTGTGTTTTTATTTCTCTGAAAATCCTTTCATGTGAGGATTGATATAGACTGATGACTCGCCTTTATCAAATTATTTATGTTTACGTGTGTGTATTGTGCGTTACCTCCTGAGCCAGCCTGAAGGCACAACCAAACTCTTCTCCATCACTGTTACGAGACCACACCTTCACCCCGGTGTTAACGACCTGGGAGGGAGGAGACCAATAGATATTAAACAAATAAGCAGGTTGATTAAATCTCCAAAGTGACATCAATACTGAGTTACTCAAATAAGGGTTTATGTATAACCACATAGATTGTACAAATGCAAATCATTAGTAACGTTTTTCCAATTGCATAAACCTATCTCCCCATAGGAAAACATAGATGAAAATCTGCAGCGGGTTAGTTTAAGTACGTACCGGTACATACATACGTAAGTAAGTAAGAAAGAAAGGAAGGAAGAAAGGATGCAAGGAAGTAAGGAAGGAAAGAAGAAAGGAAGTATGCAAGTACGAAAGGAAGAAAGGATGCAAGGAAGGAAGGAAGTATGTAAGTAGGAAAGTAAGTATGTACAAAAGAAAGGAAGGAAGAAAGAAAGAAAGAAAGTACCAGTATGTGACCAAGTATGGAAGTAAGTAAGTATGGAAGGAAGGAAGGAAGGAAGGAAGGAAAAAAGGAATCAAGCTTTAGGCCTGTTTCACACAGGGTGATGACCTCAAAAATGTGGTCTTTACAGGCTCTTGTTGATGTTCAGACACATATTGAACACAGCTGGCTCCTCGGTACACGTGGTAAAACATGACAGAGAACAGGACTGCTGTGCGCTAGGGATGGGCGATATGGCTCAAATTTAATATTGTGATATTTCAGAACAATAAATTTCATGATATAACAAAAAAAAAGGAAAAAAATCAGTTCTAAAAAAAGTTCAATCTGGTCCTCTGGACATTAAAAAAATGTAGAAATCACAGTTATTCATTTGACAAAATTAATTTAACATAATGCTTTGCAGTATTATATAAAAATAAAAATAAAAACCAAGGGTTAATTTTACTGAAATTACGTCATGAAATTATCATATCATGATATTTTTTTCCCGGGCAAGCTTTTTTTCCCGGTATTATCGTGAACGATATGATCTGGACCAGCCCTACTGTGTGCGCACAACAATTCTATATGAAGGTCCATAGACACCAATGAAACCAAGTTTCATTGGTCCACCTGTTTGGTAATTTCATTGGTCGGATTTATTTATTATTTATTTTACCTTTGTTTATACAGGTAGTCTCATTGAGTCACGAGGACTAGGGCTGGGCCATATAATATTGTTCCCAGTAATACTGGTAAAAAAAAAAAGCTTGCCCGGGCAAAAAAGTTATATCATGATATGCTAATTTCATGACGTAATACGTCAGGGCGCCCCGACCCCTTAACAACCGAGCACTTCAAACGACCAAACCTAACTGCGCACCCCCCCTCCACCAGTCTGTACTGCTAGCTAAAATGCTAAACAAACAATGTGCGTCTCAGCTTTTCTCCATCCAGCTCTAAACTGCAGGTACAGACAGCTCAACTGTCTCCCTCTCCCCCCACCCCTCTCCGAGCTGCCGGTGTGGGCTGCGTCTCCCCCGCTCTAAACTGTCGGTACAAACACGCGTAGCTCAACTGTCTCTTGAGTTCCACAGTCGGTCCACGGACCAAGAGGCAGGTGATCAGAGACAGATCAGTCAGAAAAATGAATCATTCCTGCAGGAACAGATGAAGCTGAAACACCAACAAGCTTCAGAGGTCAGCTGATCACCTTGTTACAAGTTCTGGAAGTTATAGCTCATTTAAAGACAACATATATTTTGTTGTAGGTTTCATTTATGCTCAACAGATCTTAAGCTTCATTTTATTTAGTTGTTTTGGGAAAACTACACCTGCACTTTAGTTTTTGTGGTGGATTTTGTTGATCTATATTTTGTGCAGACTTTTTCAATCCAAATAACAGAAGGATCATTTTTATTTTTTTTATTTTTATACTTGGAGACTGAATACTTTACTAAATAAAGTAATTTCAGTAAAATTACCCCTTGTTTTTATTTATTTTTCATATAATACTGCAAAGCAACATGTTAAGTTAACTTTGTCAAATACTGTAAATAAATTTGATTTCTGTTTTTGTTTTGTTATATCACAAAATTTATTGTTATCGTGATAATGCTCTGAAATATCACAATATAATTTTGAGCCATATCGCCCACCCCTAACGAGGACCCACCCATCAAGTGAGAGGTGTATTGTGCAGCTATGTAAGCGCCCGGGTGTGACGAGGGTAAATGTTTTGGAGGCATGAAGCTCGTGAGCCAGTCAAAAAAATAAAAAAAATTAATCCATAAATTAGCCGCAGCATTGTATAAGTGTGAAAAAAGTAGTGGCTTATAATCCAGAAATTACGGTACTTTACAAAAAACACCCCTAGGTTTATTGTTTGGAGGTCAAACTCAGCTGAAAGTGTGGAACAAAAAGCACTGCAGTGCAAATTGCAACAAAGAAAAAAACCTACAAAGTCCCACTTTTTCCACTACAGCTGCGTCCAAAATCTGTATTAATGAGCAAACACTGACACGCACACACAAACAGCCACCTGAGCAGGTGTTTCGGGGTAAGGAACCAGAGGGATGTGGGATACAAACGAGTCTCATCTGTTTATACAGCTCTCATCACGATGACGCATTCACACACATACTGAAACATAAAAATGTACGTCTGAGGCTGCAAGTCCCAGCCAGCTGTGTGCGGAGCAACAAGACCCCAGTCGACACCACACACCTTCATGCGCTCGCTGTTGTTGAGCAGCACGTTGCGGAGCTCTTTGGACACCATGTACAGGTTTCTCTTCTTGCCCTCGTAAGTTCTGGTCAGAACGGTGAGTTTGGGGAAGTCAGGAGACAGGTCGTAAAAGGACCTGAGGAGGGAGGGAAAGATTTTAGCTTCCTGATCGAAGGGCTGAAATCAGCCACGTGTACAAAGAAAACCCAGATACAGTACAGTACTTACTGTATAGTGTTGAAGACAGGGTCGTCTTCACTTAGGAACACAAAGGGGTTCTCTTTATACCCAAACAACTTGAGCCTTTTGGAGGGTGGAGGTCTGAGAGACAAAG
Organism: Garcialebias charrua; assembly: GCA_038048925.1. Taxonomy (NCBI): domain Eukaryota; kingdom Metazoa; phylum Chordata; class Actinopteri; order Cyprinodontiformes; family Rivulidae; genus Garcialebias; species Garcialebias charrua. The sequence goes on along the minus strand of JBBPBX010001502.1, from coordinate 98,377 downwards.
AAGAATCGTTATTCCACACATCCTGTTTCTTTGATGTCGAAATATTCAGTTTATTTAGTTTTTTAATCCCATATCAAATTATTTCTTACCGACAAACAATGAGTTTGACTAATCTAATGTTTATTTCATAGATCATTTACTCAGGAGCTCCAAGCATTGGCAGCTTCTTGTTTTATAGTGTATGACCTCATCAGACGAACGTGACTCACCCGCACACTTCGCCTTGTTTACCACCAGCCTCCTGAGCCAAAGCAGCTCCCGGGGGAGCCTCACTCTCTTCATCTCCTTTCTCTCCTGAGCAGTCTTCCTCAACCCCCTCCGGGGGGCCATCAGCGGGGAGGTGGGGGGCGTCTATTGCGGACGAGGTTGCTGAAGAGCCTCCAGTTTGGGCCGATGAGCTCGTCGAGGGGTTCTTCCTCAACTGGACGAGGAGGAGAAATAATAATGGGGGGATGAGCAGAAAAAGAGACCCAGCTGTGGAAGACAAACTAGCAAATGATGAAGTAGGGGGTTGGGGTGGGGGTGTAATGTTCTGCATTAACAGACAGAACCAGCTGGGGAAAATAAATCATCCTAAAACAAGACACCGAAGTGTGTTTGTGAGCAGTACCTTAGGATATCTTTTGCTCCAAGGCATGGGGCCTTTTTTCACCAGCACAGCCACAAAGAAGCCTCCAGTGTTCTGGTGATGTGGCAGAATCCTCATACTGACAAGAAAACACATAAAGACACGCAAAGATGAATCCCAGTTCTCACTTTTATGCTGCCCCCCTGCAGAAAGAACAAGACGGATGTAAAAACATCCAAGAAAAAAACAAAACAATAATATGATAAAAGCATGCTTGGACAATGTGGGACAACAGCTCCCTCTGCTGGCTACAGCTGAAGAGTAGAAATGACATCATCCTGAACATGGTGCACCAATCAGCCATAACATTAGGACCATTGATACGCTTTACAATCTTTACGACGGCATATAGGAAAAATGGGTAAGTACAATTTAAAAGTTTAAATAGAAAAGTAACCACAGATGTGATGAAACATCTTTATTTCTTTATTAACATCTATTAACATATCTTTATTTCCCCCTCGTGCTCAGGCCCATGTGGTTTGCTTAGCAGAGGAAGACACTACTGCTTTTGGGCAATGTTCTGCTGAGAAACATCAGGCCTCAACTGTTACGAGGATGTCATTGGACGCCTTTGGTTCATACAGTCTTATACTCTCATCACTCACTAAACAATATTAAGGACCAGGATGACCCAATGACAGGACTTGGCAGTTTACCGGGAAGTATGCCTGAGCTGTACAGCTGGGCCGGGGTTTCTCATTCGTTCCAGTCTACGGGAACTTTTTGCTGCTTTTTTGTGAAGTTTCTCTACGCTTCATGATGCACTGCTAACAAAAATCAGTTAACACTACATCGAAACAGAAATTCAATGCTTCTGGCTTAGCACTCCTACTGTTGAGCTGCTAGTGTGAGTTTTCAGTTTCATAAAGGAGGCCGGATTTGAGCCCCGTCATGAAGAGGGGGATTTAAAAATACCCCGTTTGTCCCTCTGTGTTGAGAGTATAACTTGAGAAATAAGTGAGGTAACAGCTTCTACGCTGGTGTGTGACTGCATCTAGATGTAACCAAAAAAAAAGAAGCTTCCTTTCAAAAATTGGGTTGCCATGTCCAAATCCAAGATGGCTGCCAACATATATGTACAGTATACCAATCATCCCAATCATTTGAGATCATGCTTTCTAGTTTCAAATTGCTTTAAAGTTTTTTGTTTGGCTTTTCAAAATAATTTGGGTGGACCTCGGGATGACCAAAGATTAATCTATGGTGACCAATAGGCCTGTTGCAATAAACAATAAATCAAGTAATAAATGAAAATTATCAACCTTATTTTCAGGGTATATGCAGGAATAATGAAGTTAATTTCAATACCTTTTCAAGACTTTTTAAAGACCTTCCAAAATAAATTCAAGACCTTATCGTCACTTTGTTTTATTAAGCAACAAATCTTTGATTTACAAAACTGCTGTTGTTTTCAATTAAATCTGTGAATCTCAAACCTACAACAGAACTGAGATACAGTGGAAAGAAAAAAGTTCAAAAGAAGAAACTGAACCACGACTAGGTTTAAGAAAATATAGCTTAGGTTACAACAAGACTCGTAGCTATTTTAAAGTAACTTGGTTGAACAATGGCGAATAAGAAATAAACACGGTTATTCTCGGCGACAGGCCTCAGCCATTCTTGAAAATCAGGCATCTCCAACCAGGAGTCCGAAAACTTGCATTTACCCATTGTTCTCACGGTCTCGCGGCAACTTACTCAAACACACAAGCTCAACTTGGAGATAAAGCAGCCGTGCATGCGCACAAGATAGGCCTAGCCGTAAAGGCTGTTGTAACCTGACACTCTAAATTTGTGCGAAGCAGTTTCCAAATCATCCGCGGTGAGGAAAACAAATATTCGTCATCCATACTTTTTGCTGTCAAATAATTTAAAGCTAGAACAGCAAAAAAAATAATACCTCATCAAATCGCTTTCAAGACTTTTTAATACTTTTCAAGACCCTTAATTTTCCCAAAATTGATTTATCAACTTTTAATAACTTTCAAGACCCTGCATATACTGTTCCTTTATTGGCTTTATCGTTTCTTCATGTCTCTTTCTTTCTACTTAAGACACTGGATGACAAAAAAATCCCAACTCTGGCGCTCTTCACTGATCCCTCCCTTTCTCTTTTCTTAATAAAATCCTTTTTAATCGTCCAAAATTGCGTTTTTGAATCATTAAAAGCAGCGAAGCTGAGAAGCTAAGCTACGAGCTAACAGGCTGACCTCGGGGAAAAAAAACTGTCTTGTCGAAGCTCTAAAATTCACGTTTGAAACCAGTGCCTTTGTTTAAAAAGTTGTTTTTCTCTGCAAAAAGAAGCTAAGAACTTGTTTACTGATTTTTCCATTAAAAGCTTTGTGTGTCAAATGCTATGCTAATGAGCTCAAACCACACAGAGTGTCCACCATTTTGAGAACTGAAGTGACAGCTCATGTCACGTCAAGGGGCCTCCCTCCCATTTTTCTTAAGACATGCTGCTGCTCCCTCACTATCCATCCTTCGGTTAAAACTGTCTTATACTCTCAACAGGCGGTCAAAAAAAGGTACTATACACAAAACAAATTAAATATTTCTTCTTAAATCTGACAATAATTACTACCATATTTTCTGGAATACAGGTCGCACCTGACTATAGGTCGCATTGTCCAATTATTGCCAAAGAATTGGGAAAATCCATATATAGGTTGCACCTGAATATAGGTCGCACCTACGTCAAAATGTGGACCGTGTTTAGCTCTGCTGCAAATGTCTGCCACAGGAGCGCACAGCAAGGCTTTTAAGAAGATTAACACTTAAAAACAATTATTTGTTTGATAAAAATTATAGCAAATATGTGTCTGAGCTGAACTTTTCTTTAATAAATGAATAATTTTAGCAGGATAAACACCTAAAAAATATATTTGTTAGCTGACATTATTGTAAGAGTGTGTCTCAGTTTAATTTTTGTTAATAAATGATTACAAATCAGCTTATTTTATAAAAAGCCATAAATAGGTCACACCTGAATATAGGTCGCAGGGCATGCAAAAATGATAAAAAGCTGCGACCTATATGCCGGAAAATACGGTAATTATTGTCAGATTCCAAACAATATTATCGTTTATTGCAACAATTTCTGAGACAGCAAAATTTGTTATCGTGACAGGCCTAGTGGCCAAGGCCACCACTGGTCACCCCCTGGCTCCGCCATTGAACCTGGTGCTGGATGAAATTGCTCCCCATCGCTGAGTTACCTCGAACAAGCAATAGTAAAATTAAAATAAAAACTAGCTCTATTCTTAAACACAATGCAACTCCTACCCACTTCAAGGTGACTTTGTTGTCATTCGCATCACGTGTGGTGCATGAGGTGGAACAAATTATGTACTTAAAGTCCTAGTTATACCTTAAAAAGCAATAAATACAAATTTAAATAAAAAATAAACAGTATAGAGATATACACTAAACAATAATAACATAATATAAATGTGTACTTATTAAACAGCAGCCTGAACATGAGTCTGTTGTGAGCAGATGGGTAAGAATCAGCAGCATGGATAATCAGCAGCACAGATAACGTGGCATTGCAGTGATTTTCCCGTTTACGGATTCATGAGTCTACCAGCTTCATGGTAGAAGCTGTTCCTCAGTCTAGTGCTTCTACACGTAATGCTCCACAACCTACGGCCTGAGGGGAGTGGGACAAAAAGTGTGTGCAGCAAGAGCCCATCCACATTAAGGCAAATGTTATGTTTTGGCAGAGCTGGTGCACATTCATGCAAACTGTGTGCACATTTGGGAAAAGCTTGGATCTTAAAATCTGACATTTAAAAACAAGTTGCCTGTGTGTGAAACTCGAGGGTTAAATAGTGCATCTGTACCATCTCTCCAGGTGCATGCTGGTCACTTTGTCCACGTCTTTTGGTGGAAACATGGTGGGGCGGATCCATGTGTGATGGCTTCTCGGAACCTTGGACCAGTCCGAGTACCACTGGCCCTCTTTGGTCATTAACTAGAGAGGAAAGAAGACCCGACAGGTCAGACGCTCAACTCCAAAAACTCAGAGATGGAGTCTAACTTCACCGTTACCTTCCAGGACGTGACCCCAGGCATCCACTTCAGTCCAGGGAGGTCATCTGAGGTGTCAGCCAGCTCCAGCGCTCCTATAGGTCAAAAATGTGCTCAAACCTGAGAGAACTTGTTGACTCTGTTCCTGTGTCAAATAAGCACGAGATCCTGAACTGTTTCAATAAACATTTTGTTGCTTCTAGTTCATTATTTGACACAGTTACAAACGGAAAATCAGCCACTTTATCTAATAATCAAACTTCTACAAATCAAATCCCTCCTACAAGTCAACCATCTGTTAATCACACCTTCTCTTTTTCTCCGTTCTCAGTCAGTGAGGTAAATAAACTGTTAAATGATCTTGATCCTAAAAAATCTGCAGGTCCAGATGAACTTCCACCTTATTTCTTAAGGCTGGCTGCTCATATCATCACAGTCCCTGTGACCCACATCTTTAATCTGTCCATAAGCCAAAACACCATTCCGGATGCTTGGAAAACAGCCTTTGTTCTTCCTTTGCTGAAGGGAGGTGACCCCACCTCATTGAACAATTATCGACCGATCTCTAAACTCTGCATCTTAGCCAAGGTTCTAGAAAAACTGATAAACTCTCAGATCAAAAATTATCTGGACTCATTTAACATCTTACCTCTCCATCAATCTGGTTTCAGGAAAAAACACAGCACAACAACTGCTTCTCTGAAGGTTCTGAATGATGTTGTTGAAGCATTGGATGCTAAGGACTATTGTGCTGCACTTTTCTTAGACCTGTCTAAAGCTTTTGACACTGTGGATCATAACATCCTGTGTCATAAGCTCTCAGAAATCGGTTTCTCTGATCACACCATCGGTTGGTTTTCTAACTATCTTTCCAATCGGAGGCAATGTGTTCAACATAACGGTACTTTTTCCAGCTATTTAACAGTTAAAAATGGTGTACCACAAGGCTCAGTTTTAGGACCCACTCTCTTTACAATCTACATAGCTAATGTAGGTCACTGCATCCCTGATGCATCCTTACATTTCTATGCTGATGATACAGTTGTTTATTGCCGAGCTAAAACAGTAGCTAAGGCTTTCCAGTTACTGCAATCCGCTTTTGACATCATCCAGTCAGATTTGTTCCGTCTCAAACTTGTCCTAAATGCTGATAAAACAAAAGGGATGTTTTTTTCAAATAGGAAGGCGGTTCCAGCAGATCCTCCTCTGATTTTATCTTCAAATGGTGTCCCTATTGAGTTTGTTGATTCCTATAAATATCTGGGTATCCTGATCGATTCACATCTCTCTTTTAAACTCCACGTGGAAAACCTAGTGAAGAAACTGAAAGTTAAACTGGGTTTCTTTTTCAGAAACAGATCATGTCTAACACTGAATGTTAGGAAACGCCTTGTATCTGTGACTTTCCTTCCCTCCATTGATTACGGTGACATTCTCTACATGAATGCTCCTACAAGCACCCTGCGGATGTTGGATGTTGTCTATCATGGTGCACTAAGATTCATAACTGGTTGTGATTATCGTACCCACCACTGCACCCTGTATTCACTGGTTAACTGGACATCATTAACCTCACGCAGACTCTTCCACTGGTACATTTTCATCTTCAAATCACTTCTTGGTCTGCTGCCCTCATACATCTCCTCCTACATGTCTTTGCGTGAGTGCAGCTACAGCGTGCGCTCTCAGGACATGATTACCTGCAGTGTTCCGTCAGTGAGGACTGAACTTGGAAAAAGGGCCTTCTCCTACTCCGCTCCTGCTTCATGGAATATCTTACAAAAAGATCTGAAGCTCTCGACCTTGACTTCTCTAAATGGTTTTCAGAATCTGTTGGAATCCTGGCAAAAACCAATGCAGATTTGTTCCTGTCTTTGATTTTATACGTCTACCTTATAATGTTTTGCTAGTTTTTTGATACTTTGTTAAAAGGAGGAATGT
>JBBPBX010001502.1:82027-91113 GCA_038048925.1 Garcialebias charrua | reverse complement strand
ATATATATATATATATGTATATATATGTATATATATATATGTATATATATATATGTATATATGTATATATGTATATATATATATGTATGTATATATATATATATATATATATATATATATATATATATATATATTCTCTCTCTTTTGTTTTCTATTGTTTATTGTTTGATTGTTTATTGTTTAAGGAAATTCTACCATTGCTGTTCATTGTTCTTTAGTTTTAGCAGGTCGCTTTCGTAAATGAGCCCATGAGGTTCAAAAGATTTACCTGACTAAATAAAGGTTGAATGAATGAATGAAAAAACTAATGCTGAGTGGTGCAGTGCCAGTAGGTCTGTTTTCTCTTGTATCTCAACAAAATTCAGGAAGACACACACTCCCACTTCAATGTAGTAACTAAAATGTAAACTCATCTGACCAGAGAACACATGGAATTCAATTTTTGTCCATCTTTGAGGTGATTAGGTCTTGAAAACTCAACTCTTTTGATCCACAGCTGATACCGGTTAGTTAGCCAATTTAAAGTGGGGTTCTGTGTAAAAGTTATGAACAATTGTAATCTTTCATATCGTACACAACTCTACTACAGGTAACTTTTTCCACAGAAATTCACATTAAAATGACCAAACTATCCCTTTAGTGTTGCATGATAGTTTTAGGTTACGTTATGTATTGAGTGAATACTTTTCCAAGCTTCAACACCCTGAGCTCATGGGGTTACAACGACCAGTTTTTTGGGTAGAGAACTTTCTTTAAAGTGACATTTCTGGGAGTTGGCGACCCATCTTTGACTGTAGTGGCCACACTGGGGTGGCTGTGGCTGAATGGGTAGAGCAGTCGTCTTCCAATGGGAGAGTTGGGGATTCGATTCCACTAGCAGTAACATGTTGAAGTGTTTCTGGGCAAGACACTGAACCCCTCATTGTGTCTGATGTTTGTCCCATCAATGCATGTATGTGATAAAGCTCCGATTATTCTTTGTATAGATCTAGCAGAGTGCTGTAAGAATGGGTAAACGAGGACACAGGTTGTGTTGTAAAGAGCTTTGAGTGTCTTGATAAGATAGAAAGGTGCTACATGTATATAAGTACAGTCCATTTATCATATCTTGGTTTTCTCCACTTTGTCTCTCACCTACTTTTGAATTTGTTGCTGGCATCAAATTTCAGATTTGTTTCAATATTTATACCTACCGGTACAATGAATTTGGTCATTGAAGGCCTTAAGCATTTCTTTTGTACCAAATAATGGAACGTACAATAATGCGTATGACAAATAACGAAACTCTGACTCTGAAACAAATTACTTTCTTTGTATCCATTTTTTGTTTTGTTTTTTAAGGAAATGTCCTTTACACACAGCCTTGCCAAAAAAAATATATAAAAAAAAAGCTGCCACCTGGAGTTAACTAAGCAAATAGGTACGAGCCTCCTGTTGGATAATTACTGCATGGACGATTATCTTTCAGCTGCAACAAGTTATTTAACCCCAACTGGTGCAATGAGTTGCTTCTCATTTCTTAAACAACCATGTTGAAAGATACATCACGTGGTCGTGGAAAATATGTCAGTCTGTTTGAGAAGGGTCAAATCATTGGCATCAAGCAGAGAAAACATCTAAGGAGCTTGCAGAAACTACTTAAACTGGGTTAAGAACTGTCCAACACATTTTTAAAAACTGGAAGGATAGTGGGGACCCATCGTCTTCGAGGAAGAAATGTGTCCGGAAAAAAAATCCTGAATGATCGTGATTGGCGATCACTTAAACATTTGGTGAAATCAAATCAAAGAAAAACAACAGTAGCACTCAGGGCTATGCTTAATAGTGAAATAAGAGCATTTCCATTTCCAAAAGTCAAATGTAAATCAGTAATGAGTAAAGGCCTGAGACCTACATGTTTAGTGGATCATGTGTAACTCTGTCAGAGTGTTCGTTACCTTCACTCTTCTCCAGCAGGGCTGCTATAACAGCTTCATCCTCTACAGGGTTGAGGGAGCAGGTGGAATAAACCATCATCCCACCAACAGCCAGCTGCTCAACCCCACGCACTGCAATACGCAGCTGGAGCCTGGAAAACACACAGTTATACTATCAAATGTGGTCAGTTAGTGGCAGGAGAACCCTCTTTAGCCACATGGAGGCATGATTTTCAGTCACGGAGAAGAGAGTCGAGCCTCTTTCAAATCTAGTTTTACAGAAAAACAGACAGAGGAAAAAAAGATCTGGTCTTTACAATGTTCTAAAATTATTAAAATCAAACCTAAAGTGTACCAAAAAAACACAGATTCCACCATGGCAGTATTAGACGACAAGAAAGGTCCTGGAGAAACTGAAGACGGGGGCTGATGCGTGGCGGCCATTTTAGAGTTGTCAGGCATTTTGAATGAGAAAAATGGCATCTTTGTGAATTACGTCGCCATGGTAAATTCAAAACGCCAATAAAAGTAAAAGCACACATCAAGGCACCGAGCTGGTCCTTTTGATATAATATTTGTGGGGGTACACGTTGTGGTTCGGTCCGCATTTAAGTTGGCAGAAGAGTAAGATATAAAGTTAAGAAACCTTTGTAAGGTGGATAATAATCGGTGGCTGCCTTATACTAGGCAGTCCATCCATCCATCATCTTTACCCGCTTCTTCCCTTTTGGGTCACATGGGTCACTGGAGCCAATATCCAGCCATCACTGTGCAAGAGGCAGGGGACAGCCTGGACAGGTCTAGACAGTCCCCAGTGAAAACTACCTGTAGGTCAAAACCTGTGCATGAAAAACTGAATCCACTCCAACTGCTTCTACAGGATTTAGGAGGGAAAGTATCAGTCGTCAGAAACGTTTCTCTGTAAAAACAACATGGCAGCACGACTTAGGTTTAAAAAGTTAGATCTGAAAGAACCACAAGACTTGTCCTTGGAGAAGTTTTATTGTTCTTTAGTTTTAGCAGGTCGCTTTCGTAAATGAGCCCATGAGGTTCAAAAGATTTACCTGACTAAATAAAGGTTGAATGAAAAGTTGAGACCTAAGTTTACCCATAATGCACTGCAACAGGTTTGAAGAAACTGAACAAACACCTCATGCCATCTGTCTGCAGGTGGCTGATGACGAGTTTGTTTTACAGCTGCTGGACCTGAACATCATGGAGTCACCCAGTCCAACAAGAACTTCTCTAAAGCTGTGGACCACAGGTGATGGACCAAACTGGACCATGATGCAACAGGACAATGACGTGAAATGCTCCAGTTCAATCTACAACAGAAGGACTAAAAGAGAAAAAGAAAGTGAGGAGTTGAAAGGTTCAAAGTCCAGACCTCAAACTGACTCAACCATGCTCCGGTGGGACCTTCAGAAGAAATTAACATTTAACCTCAACAAACTAAAGAGATGTTGTAAAGAAAAGTGGGCCAAAATTCCTCTACAACCATGAGAGACTGATCACGTTATACTGAAAACAACTATGGAGAGCTCTGCAAGCTCCTGAATTATGAGGTGCACCTCTTCATTGCTGTTTAATAATGACACCATGGTGGAACTTGTTGCGTCTTTGTCAACTTGAAGTTAGATTGGAGAAAAAAAAAACTAAGACCCAATTGTTTTTATGACCCGATATCCAAAACCCTGGAATTTACAGAGGCTGGACTTTCTCCCAGGACTGAACCTGTGCCGTCAGCCGTGTTACTCACCCGTGCAGGTGAAGGCTGTTGCCGGTCGTCCATTTCTTCCACACGTCGATGTTCTTCCTCAAGGTCCCGTCCCCGCTGCACAACAGAGCAGAGACAATCAGAGTTCACAGATGCTTGGTGGAACAAAAACCATCTGAAGCTCCAGCTGACTGACCGCCTCACACTCCTCAATACTGATCCTCCTGCCCACCTCCTGTTTGGAAGCTGCCCTCAAGTCTGGCTTTAAAGCTGTCCAGCTAGGCATGACAGCAATTTTATTTTGGCTACATGAATGAATGAATGAATGCAGCTTTATTTGTCATCATCTCAAATACAACAAAATGACAGAGCCTCTCCCAAGGTGCCTGTTCAGGAGTTCATTTTGGTGCACAGTAGTCCCTCACTCCTTCGCGGTTCGTTTATCGCAAACTCGCTCTACCGCGGTTTTTCAAAATAAGACTGGACATGACACACAATTGGCTGATTGATGGATGAGCCGCGTGATCGGCATGGACTTTTTATTTTAAACTAATAATTTTAAATTATTTAGCACCTGCTGCACATTTGTGCAGCCCACACTTCATGATAATACTTGCCGCTGCAGCTGATCAGCTCTTCTGCATGCAGAGCTGAGAAGTGGGCGTGGCCAAAAGCGATTGAAGGTGGCTGAGAACAGCCGAGGCAGAGAGCTGAAATCATGACATTTTGTGCTCTCTTTTAGAGTTTAGAAACATTGTTTGGAATATTGCAAGAGTGTGGGAAGGGTTTAAAACACCTTAATATAAAAACAATAAAATACACTACTATTTACTACTTGTACTATTCTTACTTCACGGTTTTTCACTTATTGCGGGGCTTCAGGGTACGGATCCCCTGCGATAAGTGTGGGAGTAACTCATGGCGTTGTGAAAGTTAATAACAAAAAATAATAGTAATTCGAACAGGTGCCACCATTTTGTAGTTTTCTATCATTCAGCCTCCACTGTTCTGTAATAATCGCCACTCATAAGGACTACATTGCTCTTAAAGGTCCACTGACATGATTTTTTTACTATTCATAAAATTGCTCAATATATATATATATTATCATTTAAATGTGTTTGTTTTTGCAAACAAAATGATAAATCACTTTAATTTTGCTTTAAAGTGATTTTGAACTTCAAGCCGTGTTTGATCATGGGAAATTCGAACCCCCAACTCATGCATTGGAGGACAACTGCTCTAACCACTCAGCCACCAAGTCATTAAGGCTGACAGCATGTGGGTTTTTTGGGGGACCGGGACAAAAGTGATGGTTTTCAAACATGTTGGCACCTTGGTCTGCAGCAGGGAGCAGTTCAACAGTGTGGTAAAGACCTGGGATAGTTGCTTTGGAAAGGCCTTTAATACTTTTCCGGGAACGCCATCTGGACCAGTGGCTTTCCTGGGATTCACACTGCTCAGCATCTGTGTCACGTCTTGCTCTTGCACAGTTAGTGGAGTGGTGGTGACAGAGATACTGTAGGTTTGGCTGTGGTTGGTGTTTGACTAGATGAGGCCTCAAAATGAGCAAAGAAGCCATTTAGCTTCTCAACAATAAGGAATCGAGTCTCTAGTTGTAGTGTGAGCCTGCCTGTAATTTGTCATCTGTTGAGTGCTCTACCATACCTGTGGTGCTTGCTGAGTGATGCCGTATTTTCCGGCGGACACGTCGCTCCACCATATAAGTCGCATCAGTCCATATTTGTCTAATAAAGTGGGAAAAATCCATAAATATGTCGCTTCACCGTTTATGTCACATCTATTATGCGTCACCGCTAACGTGTCGCGTTTGATACGCATCACTGCTGACACCCGGAAATGTGGGCCGTTGTGACAAAAACCGATGGGCTCAGCCCCAGGAGCATGCGTGGGAGGACTTTAACAACAATTATTCGTTTGCTCGAAATTATAGCAGATGTGTGTCAGTCTAACATTTACTTAATAAATGCACTTTAAAGGTGCTATATGTAAGTTTCTGTAGAGCGCAGCACTTAAGGGAAAAGCATTCTGCTCCCTCCCCCTCAGAGCCATATATGGCTCTGCTCCCCCGTGCTCTGCTGAACTTGAGATCAGCTCCGCCTCCGCTGCATGTCCTCTCGGAGCCGCTGCGATATTCTGTGTTTATATGTTAATAAAACGTTCTAAAAAATAAAATAAAACCATGGAGCACTGGTCCAGCACACCAGCACACCAGGAAATCTGCAGAGCCTCGGGCAGCCACGTTGAACCCTACTTTAATTCGCTCGTGACAAATTCATTTCCTCATTCATTGCAGTCAGCGGAGGGAGCGGTGCAGAGCGGAGGAGGAAGCGATTATTTGACTTTTGGAAAAAAAAAAAAAGTCCAGATCATGGATGAAGAAGGGCAATTTAATACATTTGTGTGACATACAAAACAGTCCTGCATCGCTTTCCAATCCTTTGAACGAGAACGTGCGCGGCGCTGGGGCTGGGACAGGCGGGGGCGTGGGTTGGGGCGTGAGAAGCTCTGTTGAGGACAACTGGAACGCAGCTTTATTGGCTGATTAAAAACTCTGTTTTTATTGGCTGGTTAACGGCGGGTCACTTTTGCTTTTTAGAAATGCTTATTTACCACCTGGAGAAGCAAGGGGACAATATATATTTTTAGTTTTTTTCAGAGATTACTTGTCTAACATCAGTCTGTCATGAGATAGTGACAGAGTGAAGAAATATGTTAGAAATATATTTTTAGAAAAGTTACATATAGCACCTTTAATGGTCAAATTAGCTACATTTTACCGGGGCGGTGCAGCTACCGTATTCTCCGGTGTATAATACGCTGTATTTTTGCTCATTTGAATGTCCTGCGTATTAAACACTGAAGAGTATTATTTATGGATTTTTCCCCATATTTTTAGACCCATTTTTCGCTCTGATTCTTCGTTTTTCATTTTTGGCAAAAATGGTGCAGTACCAGTTTCGGCCGCTATACGGGCGCTGTGGGCAGCAGCCAGCAGAGGACTCAGAGAGCGAAGAGGAAGAGGAGGGCCACTTCCAGACGTTTCTAGCTCATGTGTCCGAAAACAGCCTCCTCTGGTCGGACTGACTCTGTCGCTGCCCGCCCCTTGCTCTGGGTGTAGCTGCATTTAGCTTAGCTGTGAGGTTCGCTGTTTTTGTTTGCAAGATACCACTCATAAACCACACCGCGGATTTTTAAATCCAGCTGATTTCACATTTGGTTCAGCTCAGGAGCCCGTCTGCTATAGTCAGGTAAGAAATATATTTTTTAAGCGTTTATTTAGCTAAATTTAAAGAAACAAAGCGTCCGGTCCGAGCCGCCTGCCTAAAATTCGGCAAAGTTTTTTTTTTTAATCCAGCTGATTTGAACATTTCGTTAAGCTCAGGAGCACGTCTGCTATAAAGTCAGCTAAGAAATATATTTTTCTCGCAAAGAAATAATTGTTTTTACCGTGTTTCCTTGTGAAGTTCTTTGTACTCGCTCGCTTCTGTCGCCGCCATTTTAAGCAGGGCAAATGAGGCGCTGACGCGTCGCGTGGCGATGACGCGTATTAAACACCGAAGCGTATTATTTACATTTTTTTTCTTGTTTATTGTTAATAATTGGACAAAGCGTATTAAACACCGGTGCGTATTTTACACCGGAGAATACGGTAGTTTGACAGTTCCAAGCAGTGAGCAGAACAAAGGTGGGGAGACTATGGCAGGCCGATTGTATCGCTAATAACTGGTGAAGATTCTCAGTCATCCAGGACATGGTAAATTTAAAAAAGTTCAAGAAAACAAAAAAAACAAAGTATAAACAATAAAGTATAAAAAATAAAGTCCAGTTGTTTTTGAACTTTTTTGAATTTGTCATTTTAGCCACGTTTACTTATTACATGATACAACAGCATGCCTTACTACTACAGTATTACTACTCTGCTGCCATCAAAAGGCTGATAGTTGTACTGCTTTTTTTGGTTTGTTTTTTTGTCAGAATGAATGGAAACGGTCATTTCGCAGCCAAAAATTGGTTTATCAATATGGGAAAAAATCCATAAATATGTCGCTTTGGCCTGTAAGTCGCAGGACATGTAAATTATGCAAAAAAACATGACTTATACACTGGAAAATACGGTAAGCCTGCATTTTATCCCTGTAGTTTATCTTTGCTGCTTTGACCCCTCTCCTTAGGTCAACTTTAGCTGTGCTATACCGAGCCATGTCTCCTGACCTATAGTAGTATCCCGATGCTAGAGGAGCTGTCTGACCTGGTTAGTCATCCACTGATTCTGGTTGGGGAACAGTGACATTACCAACACAGAAGGTGATGGTAGTCTAGAACGGCCTTCGTGTGTACAGCCAGGTCCTGATGTTCAAAGACATTCCAGTCTGTGTGGGTGAACCAGACCTGCAGCTGGCCAAAAGCTTCTGCTGAACAGGTGGTACTACGTAGTCTTTGACTGGTGACTAGTTGACTGGAAAGCACCTTGCATGGTAGTCTGCCACTACCGGTGTATGAATGTGTGTAACATTCAATGTGTGTAGCGCTTTGAGATTTTCACTAATGAAAAGCGCGTTATAAATTGAATTCATTATTATTATTATTATTACTAGTTCTGAGGAGGGTCTTGGCTGGGGTAAGAGAAAGGACTGGCTCAGGTGGGGGAGGGCTATAATTCTGTAGGCCTGTTTGATGTTACATGATCTAATGTATTTTGCCCCTGATTGAACACTTGACATGCTGGTAGAATTTTGCGTGACATTTTAAGTTTGTCTGAGTTAGATGTCCAAACTGAGACAGGAATGTCTTGTTTTGTTTTGGCTACAGAACTACCGTATTTTCCGGTGTATAGGTTGCACCTTTTAATTGTTATTTCAAGGCCTGCGACCTATACCGGTGCGACCTATACCGTATATGGCTTGTTATCACTTTCGGCGAAACAAATTTTTAAATCCAGCTCATTTCACAATTACGTTCATTTATTAAGGAAAAGTTCAGCTCAGACACATATTTGCTATAATTTTTATCAAACAAATAATTGTTTTTAAGTGTTAATCTTCTTAAAAGCCTTGCTGTGCGCTCCTGTGGCAGACATTTGCAGCAGAGCTAAACGTAGGTGCGACCTATACACCGGTGCGACCTATCTAGGGATTTTTACAATCTATTGGTGATAATTGGACAATGCAACCTACACACCGGTGCGACCTATACACCAGAAAATACGGTACACAAGTTTTAAAGAAGAGACCAGTGAGGAGGAAGTTTTATCACCCTGTTGACAACTTGGATTTAAAAAAAAAAACTATTTAAAGCAACTTATAAAATGTTTTAGACATAACAAATGGCCTCATGTCCATCTGTTACATAAAACTCTCCCCCTCTAGCCAAACACCGGCTCAGACATCTGAATCATCCCTCACTCTGCAGCTGTCAAAACCCTTTTTAAC
>JBBPBX010001502.1:64527-77027 GCA_038048925.1 Garcialebias charrua | reverse complement strand
TGAAATATTTGTCCTGCAGACAGTGCAGGATCTCCTTGGCATGGCTGCAAGATGGAAGAAACAGAGAAACTTTAAAAGAACTGAATCATCCAACATGATGACTAACATTAAACCTTCTTACATTTGTAATTAAACATTTGTTTAAACACCAGAAGACCTTCAGGTCGATGCTCGCTGTGAAAAGGTTGAGCTCTGGTGCGTCGTATTTTACAGCAGCATGTTTTTATGCTTGAAAAATGAATAGTTTGACCTTTTCAAAGCTGTGTTCTGTGGACAACTGGTGAAGAAGTGATGTCCTCTGAGCTTGATTTCAGGTTTTCAGGAGTCACGTCATCCGTTTATAGAAAAGAACTTCCACTGCTCAGGAACTGAAGCCAGCAGCACCCGGTTTATAGGAGCTGCCACGTTGCATTTTTAGAATCGCAGATTCAAGGTTCTTTATTTGTCATTACACCGAATGTGGTACATGTGGTGGAACAACATTGTGTATCCGGCCTGACTTATGGGACCATTTTGTTCGTGGTTCCATGCAAACTGCTCTGAGGTGACAATTCTGCATCTGAACCTCCACTTCCTCTCTGATCTTTGCAGGAGGCAGAGTGTGGGTTTGTAGCAGGGATGCACCGATCCACATTTCTCACTTCCGATCCGATACTTAAAAACTGGGTATCGACCAATACTGATACTTTTCAGATCCGATACTGTTCAGGTACGTGAATCTGTATAATTAAATTTTTGTACCGAGACTATTCATTTTAACATTGTGTGAGATATACCCAATGAAGACACTTTTGAGCCTTTCAACAGGAATCTCACAAACTTTAAAAGCACACAAGAGGCAGGTCTATACCACACACATGTCATTCTCACTCATGGTGCAGCTAGAAAACAAAAAACACAGCTAAGCATTATGGGAAAGACAACAAAATCCACTCCCCTTAACCCCTAAGGGAGTGAATTTTGTTGTCTTTCCCATAATGCTTAGTGGTTTTTAGTTTTTCCAGCTGAGGTTATCATTCATGTGTACACCCAAGTACTTGTAGCTGGAGACCACTTCCACTGCAGATACTCTTATATACAGGGAGGAGGGGGTGGGTGGGGTAGATGTGTTTGTTCCTTCTGAAGTCCACAATCATCTCCTTTGTCTACTTCACATTCATGTGAAGGTTATTGTCTTTGCACCAGCTCTCCAGGTGTTCCACCTCCTGCCTGTAGCTGGACTCATCATTTTTTTGATGCATCCCACCACTGCTGTATCATCTGCAAACTTTACAATATGACAGCCTGGATGGGTGGCTGCACAATCATATGTGAGCAGAATGAACAGAAGGGGGCTCAACACACATCCCTGAGGAGAGCCAGTGCTGAGGGTTAGGGTGGAGGAGAAGTTGTGGATCCTCACAGACTGAGGTCTGATTGTTAAGAAGTTTAGGACCCAGTTATGGCTACACCTGAACATTTAAAGACCGTGTAAAGTGAATTTCAACATTTTCTTCAATAAACATTATAAATGTCATAATTGTAATCTTGTAAAAGAGTAAAAAGTCTCAAAATTGTACCTCAATTAATTTTGGAGTTATAGATCAAACTGTGTATAAAGATATTTCTGTTTCAGGATTTTTTAGGCGTGTTTTAAATGTGACCAGGTTTCGTCACGCGGTCTTCAGCCCCACCCCCTGCAGCTCCAGCCGTTTAAATTAGACCACGGCGCGGAGCGTGTCCGAGCAGGGGAGTCTGCGTCGGACACACGAGCTGCACACGGTGGGAGCTCATCCTGGAGGTGGCAGAGCTCCAGGATGAGGAGGCCGGGTTGGCGCGGAGCGTGTCCGAGCAGTAACTACCGACTTTGGCTGCAGGCCTTCGCGAACATCTTCAGGGGGCAGGACACGGGGGCAGTACTGCGCTGAAACCACGCCCACGCGCTGACACGCCCCCAGCGTCTTAGACCAGGGGAAAATTATGTTTTTTCATTATTTTTGAGACTTAATTTGATAAGGTAAACAATGTTTTTAATCAGTCAGATTTATATGGGTGATTAATAACACATATTTATGCCGTGTGACAAACTAAAACCACACATTGAAATTTACTTTACACGGTCTTTAAGCAGTGCCAGGATATGCTAAAAAAGTCTGATTAAGGACTACAAGGAGCAAATCCCGCCCACAGAGTGGGGGAACAAGTCACAGTGGGTATTCACCTACACCCGAGAAGATCTGATTAGACGAGAACGAACTGGTCGTACTTATTACTGGCAAAGCAACTCAAGGGCCAAACAGCAGGCATTTATATTAAATAAATAAAGGGAAACAGAAAGGTTTGGATAAAGTTTGCATGAAGTGTGCACAACTATGAAATCTAGAAATGTTTTAGGACTGCTGTGGACAGTGGCGGACTTAGACATTTTGGGGCCCCAGGCAAACCTTTGTAAAGGGGCCCTGTACCGGTCTGTCGTGGTGAAGAGGGAGCTGAGTCAAAAGGCAAAGCTCTCAATTTACCGATCGATCTACGTTCCCACCCTCATCTATGGTCATGAGCTTTGGGTTGTGACCGAAAGAACAAGATCTCGGATACAAGCGGCTGAAATGAGTTTTCTCCGCAGGGTGTCTGGACTCTCCCTTAGAGATAGGGTGAGAAGCTCAGTCATCCGGGAGGGACTCGGAGTAGAGCCGCTGCTTCTCCACATCGAGAGGAGCCAGTTGAGGTGGCTCGGGCATCTGGTTAGGATGCCTCCTGGACGCCTCCCTGGTGAGGTGTTCCGGGCATGTCCCACCGGGAGGAGACCCAGAGGAAGACCCAGGACACGCTGGAGGGACTATGTTTCTCGGCTGGCCTGGGAACGCCTTGGGATTCCCCCAGAGGAGCTGCTCCAAGTGGCTGGGGAGAGGGAAGTCTGGGCCTCCCTACTTAGGCTGCTACCCCCGCGACCCGACCCCGGATAAGAGGAAGAAAATGGATGGATGTTTTATTATTGCAATAAAAGGCTCTAAATCAAGTCTTACACCAAAATTCAACAACACTAAATAAACACAAACAAATAGAGAGGGTAGATGTGAGCAATACAGTAGAAATATATTTTCCTAAATTATAAGATTTTCACAACTTTAATTCTTTTAACGTTATATTACATATTCTGTAACAGGGAACAGTTGTTAGATCAATGTGAAAAAGTGAGTGTGTGTAGTTGAGATGTGGTACTTTGAGATGAATTCACACACTGGCTCGATATGAACAGCAAGATGTCCAGGCATGAGACACTTTTTACAGCATTAAGTGATCATGAATTACCTTGATTATTCAGCTGGACTTCTATGAAAGTTGTCTTCTGTCTTGTTTCTGGTCTTTAATGATGCATGTTTAAAGACTGCATCTGAAAAAACAACAAATGTTAGTGTTGGAGGAAATAAAAGAAAAAATAAGACATTATTACATTTAACACATGTGAAGGCTCTCATTTATCCAAGTTTCCATAATTAAGACTGAAAGTTTTGACTTCTTTTTAAACCTTAAAACTTACACAGACTGTAAGACGTACTGTAAACTAAATGACTCAAATAATGTCACAGATTTTTCCACCTGGATTATTGAGCATGCATCAGGGAATGTCACTTTTCATTTATATCAATTTTTACATTTTAGATAACATTTTAATTTAGCAATCCTAGCCTTTTGATTCTGTTGTTTTAAACTAACAGTGGCATTTCTGTCCAAAGCAAACCTGTCATTATTAAAAAACACATTTTTGCATTACTCTGAAAGCTATAAGTTGTGCTTTATAATGTATTTAATGGAGGGACTATGGACCAAATAACAAAACAATGATAGTCTGATGAAGTTTTAACAGTCAAATATTTTGTAAAATGGTTGAGAATTTTTTTTTATAGATAACTGTGGAATATTTTAGATCTATTCTATTCAATGTAAAGTCCGAATAATTTAATAATACTGTATACTAAGCAAGCAGGGCAGAGAGCTAAAGTAGGTAAAATATATAATCCCCTCTCTCCTATTTAATTCAGAAGATTTAGGTCGAATATCTTTTAATATTTTGATACAGAAAGAAAACGTGAAAATAGTGGTTGTCTCAGCTGATTACTGTTAGGATTTCTTTTACCCAACCTACAAAATAATTTCTAAACCTCGTACCTCATCTTGCTGTAAATACTTTATCTTCATCTCTTGAGTCACTGCCTCGGCGCCATTGACTTCCTCCTGGATCCTGATGTCCGGTGTCCCATGCAATCTTCACAGAACACCGGCGGCGGTTCCGCCACACTTTTAAATGGGCCGCTGCCGCTCGTGACCGTCATTAGCAGTTGATGAAGTTTTAGAATTCGACCCATTAAAAAAGGTTGTCACTTTCGGTAGTGAAGAAACATACGTTATTGTTTTTTGACGCTTTTTACGTTTTTCAGCTCCGCTTTTCTGTCTCCTGTCTCCCGCTTCCTTCTCACACAAAACAGCAGCGAGCATACAGTACTTCCTGGATTAGTGGGTGACGTCATGACGCATGACGGAATAGTCCATTTTAGTAGGGGGGTACAGAACTCAACCGTTTTTTCTGTTGCGTTTTTAAAGATAGTTTTCATCGTAACTATAATTATTTTTATGTTAAACGTACATTAACAAGCAGGAGCAATGTTAAGGATGTAGGTGACGGCTGGGGTCCCTGCTTATTGGCGGCCCCTGCTCATTGGCGGCCCCTGCTCATTGGCGGCCCCAGGCCCCGGCCTCGTTCGCCTGAATGGTAGATCCGCCACTGGCTGTGGATGAGGATCCACTCAAGCACCACCACCAAGCCAAAAAGGAAACAATCCAACGTAGCTCATCAGAACGTAAGGTTACAAAACACGACACACGTGAGCAAATCTTTTCACGCCAAACTTTCATTTGAAGATTTACTGGAATTTGTTGCTGCCGTCTAAAACGTCAGGACACTTGTACAAAGAGCGCCAAAACACTGACACGGCTGGCAATTTACCAGAGACACTGATCCAGGAAACTCTAAATAAACTTGTTCACTTCACATTTAAAGATACACACATGTAACCCCCTGCTGCGTGGTGCAGAGCAGGACCAGGTGTGTGTGTGAAGTATTACTCCTCCTGTCCATCCTACCTCTTATAGCCAGTGATGCGGATGGTCGCCGGCAGCGGTTCCCTCATCGCCTCCATGAACTGCTCAAACTCTCCCTCGGGGATCAGACCTTGCTCCTTGTAGTAATGCTCAAACAACTTGTTCTCTTTGATGATGTCGGCGTAGCCTGCTCCCCAGGTCTGAAACACACACACACAGCTGCATGTTGACAAGTCTGGATAACTGGAGAAACTTGAAAATGTAAACAACAACAACAACAAAAATATGCATTTAAAATGTTAAGTTTACAACTAAATATGTATTATGCATGAGCTTCATCCATCCTTAGGGACTGTGTGAAGAAATAATCAGATGAGCATTCTGTGTGTTCACACATGGCTTTTTGAGCAGGCAGCTAGCAGGAAACTTTTATTTTATTTTATTGCAGCAGTCACATCATGTTTACTTGGCACAACCAGCAGACAAATATTCCACCGATGTGGACTCGAACCCCCAACTTTTAACATTAAGCATACAGTAGTTTTGTCACTTCTCCACCATGCAGGGTGTGTGTGTGTGCGTGTGTGTGTGTGTGTGTGTGTGTGTGTGTGTGTGTGTGTGTGTGTGTGTCTTACTCTGTCGTCCCTGCTGCCTGAGTTCTGGTTCCTCTGCCTCTGTCTGCTTCGTTTCCCCATGTTCGAAGAGAACAGGACCCTGGAGACAAGTGCACGGAACAGCTGGAACAGCAGGATGCAGATTAACACACCTAAACACACCGACACACTGTGATGGAACACAGAAAAAGCTCTGTTGTTTTACAGCAGCGGAACATGCAGGCTCTGACACACGTGACTTAGGACCCGTCATAGGTGTCCATGACATTCGCCTGAGATATTATAACTGTCTTCACGAATGCTTAATTTATTTAAATTTATATTTTGGGGGGTGGATAAGGGATGGCATTTATTAAAACATGAACTAAACGTACTCACTAACAACACAACAAAAAATGCGCTTTTTGATTTATCATAATAAAAACGCAGGCGGACTCAGGTCGTTTTGTTATTTTGCGCTTAAGGTTTAAAAAAAAATGCCAATGGATTTTTGAATATAGTCCAAAAACAAGAAATGAAAATAAATAAGAGGCGACTCGTTTTATGTTTTTTTTTAATCCTTTTATTGTCGTTTAACAGCGAAACTCGGCTAGCTTTAGCTTCAGCGCTGCGCAATTTTTTTTATTTTTATTTATTTATTATTATTAATCCAAATTTTGACAAAGTTACAAAAATATAACACAGAACATAAGAGTCGTTTTATGTAACAGGTGTTACACCAAATTCTGTGATCTATCATATTCTGTGACCACAGGGGGCGACAGCGTACATTCGTCTGTATGTACAAAGGAATGTACGCTGTCGCCCCCTGTGGTCAAAGAATATGATGGGTCACAGAATTTGGTGTAACACCGGTGGGAAACGGGTTGCCACATAAATTTTAAAAAAGTATATCTTTATCAACATGCAACTAAAGATTATTCATTTTAGTTGTTTATTACCTTAGTTGTTCAGAGTGCAACGCAACATCCGTACATACGTTGTTTTTTGTATTTATGGTATGGCATCAAATGATGTGACGTTGAAATATACGATGCAGAATCGAGCGTTTTGATTGGTTCGTTGACATGTCTCTCTATCTGTGATTGGTTGAAATCAGTCATGGGCAGGCATGCGCACTGGAGCGTTCCTCGTTTTAAACCTAAAAGTAAGCTAATAAATGACTTCAGAGCTCAGTTAGGAGTCATTAACCTTCTCTAATGGACGCGCTCCTCTCCTGGCTCTTCTCCTCGGAGGAGGAGGAACTGAAGGTCCTGGACTTTATGTCTTACTTCATGTTTTTCATGGCAGGCTGCACTGTTTTGTGTTTGCGCTTTCAAGACGTCCCCTACGGGAGGTATGCGTCCAGTAAATATGGATTTCCTGTCAATGTCAAGTTTGCCTGGTTCGTTCAGGAGTTGCCTTCGTTGCTGTTGCCTTTATGTTTGGTGTTTTGGACATCTTCCGCCAAAACTTCTCAATTACCAAACCAGCTGCTGGTTGCCATGTTTCTGTGTCACTATTTCCAGAGGTAAGTAGACATTAATGTAGATTTAGACCCAAACATGTGTCCTACTTTCTGCTTTGCCTCTAAAAGTAGCTGGTGTTGTGTCTCTTTATTTATTTGTTTATTTTAAAACTATTTCATTCATGTCCTTGATATGAAACCTAATATTTTATAATCGTATTATATATATTTTAATTAAAGCTACAGTCTGTAACTTTTCTAAAAATATATTTTTAACATATTTCTTCACTCTGTCACTATCTCCTGACAGACTGATGTTAGACAAGTAATCTCTGAAAAAAACTATATTCCCCTTGCTTCTCCAGGTGTTACTAAAAGCATTTCTAAAAACCCACAGTGACCCGCCGTTAACCAGCCAATAAAAACAGAGTTTTTAACCAGCCAATAAAAACAGAGTTTTTAACCAGCCAATAAAAACAGAGTTTTTAACCAGCCAATAAAAACAGAGTTTTTAACCAGCCAATAAAAACAGAGCTTCTCACGCCCCCGCCTGTCCCAGCCCCAGCGGCCGCGCACGTTCTCGTTCAAAGGATTGCAAAGCGATGCAAAACTGTTTTGTATGTGACACAAATGTATTAAATTCCCCTTCTTCATCCCTGATCTGGACTTTTCTTTTGTTTTTTTGCCAAAAGTGATTGCTTCCTCCTCCGCTGACTCCATGACTGAAATTATGAGGAAATGAATGAATTTGTCACGAGCAAATTAAACTCGGGTTCAACATGTCTGCGCAAGGCTCTGCATTTTTCCTGGTGTGCTGGACCAACGCTCCATGTTTTTATTTTATTTTTTAGAACGTTTTATTAACGTATAAACAGAATATTGCAGCGGCTGCGACAGGACATGTAGTGGAGGCGGAGCTAAGGAGGCTGAGCTGAATTTCAGCGAGAGCAAGGGGGAGCAGAGCCATATATGGCTCTGAGGGGGAGGGACCAGAATTCTTTCCCTGTTGAAAATTTTTCTAAGTCCTGCATTCTACAGAAACATATAGACTGCACCTTTAATTTTTATAATTTAATATATAATTTTTGGCACAAAATCATCCAAGAGGCTTTTATTTCTCGTGGACATGTTGCTAAAGTTTAAAACTACAGTGCGTTTAAAATAATGTGTTTTTATCCTACTATTTTGTTTTCCCTGATGTCTGACGTGTCCTGTGCTCTGTCTGTGTTGATACTGTGCATCAAATCTCACTGTCTCCTCTTGAAGATGATATTTAGGAACAGTGATTTCTATAAAAAGATATATGGACACGCGTCATGATGCAGTTTGACCCAGATTTAAGTGTAAACTGAGCTGGTCGCTTTGATAAAACAGTCATTTATTTGTCATGTTCGTGTGAAACTACTGTCTGTGTGTTTGGGTTTGTTTATCTAGCTCTGATCCTGGTCTGTTCTTTTGCAGAACCCTCGTTTATCCGTTTTTAATTCGAGGTGGGAAAGCGACGCCTTTCGCCTCGTTTGCTTCGGCTTTTGTTTTCTGCATCTACAACGGCTACATGCAGGTCAGATATCTGAGCCACTACGCTGAGTACCCTGCGTACTGGGTTACTCATCCACACTTCATCATCGGTAGGTTCCTCACCAGGTTAGAAATCTAGAAAATATCAACTATTAACATTTGTTGATATCAATAAATATCAACTGTTTCTTGCTTGACTTAAAATGTTGTCAATGTATCCATTTTGTAAGAAGCACAACATTTCTGATAAAAACGTGGTCAAATTGATTTAAATTCAATTCAGTTTATTTATAAAGCGCCAAGTCACAACAGAAGTCATCTCAGGACACTGAACAGAAACATTCATATATAAAAATAATAGTTTAACATTATTTATCTGAGGAGCAGACTGCTTTGAGTTTGACTTCATCACAGAACTCTCATCTTGAACAAGCATGAAGTCGACAGTGGAAAGGAAAAACTCAGTCATGAGGAAGAAACCTTTAGCAGAACCAGGCTCAGGACAAGTGGTCATCTGCTTTGACCAGCTGGGTTTGTTAGGAACAGATACACAATGGCAGGTCAAGAATCACATGTTAAGATAGAAATAGTATCAAATAAAAACTATATAAATTTAACAATCAATTTAAAGAAATGAGGTCAATTTGTCCTCTAATAGTCAAAGTTTAAGGCAGCATAACAAGCCGACCCTAACTAAAAAGGAAAAGTCTTAATCCCAGTCTTAAAACTGGACCATGTGTCAGCCTCACAGACAGAATCTTTTTTTTTTTTTTTTCAACTTTTATTTAGTCAGATTAATTCCATTGAGCCTCTGGGACTCATTTACAAGAGAGACCTGTTTTAAACAAAGAGTGATGATAACGATGGATAACAATGACAACAATAGACAATCATAAAAGAGGCATACAGATAAAAAAATAATAATTAACAAGTTAAAATATAATGGCAACCAAAAGGAAAAAGTAGCGACAAAACAGAAAAAAACAGCTAGACTGAATCTGCTAGAAACTAGAAGTTGGTTCCACAAGAGAGGAGCCTGAAAACTGAAAGATCTTCCTCTCATTCTACTTTTGGAAACTCTAGGAACCATGAGTAAACCTGCAGTCTGAGAGCAAAGTGCTCTGTTAGGAAAATATGGAACAATAAGATCTGTAATATAAGATGGAGCTAGGTTGTTGAGAGCTTTGATAAGATTTTGAATTCAATTCTGAACTTGACAGGGAGCCAGTGGAGAGAAGCTAAAACTGGAGAGATATGATCTCTCCTACTAATGCCAGTTAAAATTTAGGAGAAATTAATCAAGCTTCATGTTTCTCACTTGATCTTCTTGTTTGCTTTGGCTACATGGATTTATTGGCATTTTTAAATCAGTGTTTCTGTCCACAAACTCTCTATCTCTTAAATGTCTTCATATCTTTTTCTAAAGACAAATCACTTTCTGTGAATCTGTGTGAACGCTGAGCGCTGAATGAACTGTTCTTAACATGCTGCAGCTGAGTTCTTCAACATGAAAGTCAAAAACACTAACAAGTAGCCAGAAATATCAAAATGCCAAAAGTAGAACAGTAGCTGAAGACCGAAAGTAGCTAACGGTTAGCAAAAATTTAAATGTAGCAAAATGGTATAAGTAGCAAAACAGTAGCTTCAAGTTGTAGAAGGTTAGCCAACAGCTAAAAGTAATAAAGGGCTACATAACATCTGAAGGTATAGTAGTGGTAGCTGTAAGCTGATAAAGGCAAGCTAAAAGAGTGAAGTACAGCAGCTAAAAGTACCGGAAGTCTTGAAAAAAGTGTCATAACAGTAAATTAAAGACAAAAGTAGCAAATGTTTAGCTAATAGTAGCTTAAAGTAACAGTTAAAAGTAGCTAAATGGTAGATAAATCTAGTAGAACAGTAGCAAAAGGCTAGCTATTAGTGATCTAGGGCGGCTGTGGTGTAGTGGTAATGGCAGTCGTCCCCCGATCGGAAGGTTGGAGGTAAGAATCCCGGTTCCCCACACCATGTGTCGTTGTGTCCCTGGGCAAGACACTTAACCCCGAGTTGCTCCCGGTAGGACTGGAAGGCGCCTTGCATGGCAGTCGCCGCTACCGGTGTATGAATGCGTGTATGAATGGGTGGATGGTTGGTATTGTAAAGCGCTTTGGGGCTCCTCACAGGGGGCTAGAAAGCGCTATATAAATAAGCTCCATTTACCATTTACCATATTAGCAAATAGGAGTGTTTAGTCCAAAACAGTTGATTTGGGGGCCTTGGTCGTTTGTTTATTGTCATTGTAGCCGTTTTCGCACTGCACAGCCCTCCCCGGCCCAGCCCGGCCCGACCCGGCTTCTAACCCGGGTTCGTCTTGTTCGCAGTTGCCTTTTCGGGCAGGCGTCAGCCCGACGGAGGTTCTAAGCGGGCCGAGCTCCCGGGCCCAGTTTAAATAACACGAAGCGCGCACCCATACAGAGCATTTCATTAAAATATAACTACAGAAACACCTAAAAAATATGTGTTAGCTGAATATATATACAGTATTAGTGTTTCTGAGTTTAATTTTTGTTAATAACTGATTACAAATCAGCTTATTTTAGAACGTAAATAACACCAAGCGCGCACCCAAGAACTCTCCACCCACTTCCAGTTTTTAAGCGTGCGTCGGACCTGGAAATAGCAACACGCCTCGGTGGTTCATTGGAATTGCGTCGGGTTTCCACTCCAAACTTTATCTCGACTCGGGTTCGATTCTCACTTGGTTGAACTTATTTTACGTTTGTCTTTTATTGGATTAAAAAAAATGGAGTTTGTGTTATGCCTGTGGTTTAACACAAACTCCTTTTTTTTTTTAATCCAATAAAAGACAAACGCAAAATAAGTTCAACCAAGTGAGGAAATAGCGGTGGCTAAGAACTCCCCACCCACTTGCGGCTCTCCGCACACTGCGAAATGAGCGGGGGCGGGCCAGGCTGGGCTCAGGGAGGGAGGGAGGGAGGGCGTTGTTTGCAGGTGATGAAATTTGGACCATAAAGTGCCCCAGGTGTCCAACATTGTCCCCTGGTTGGATCCTGCTCCCTTTGTGGATGTTTAATAAGGAATTCAATACTGTAATTCACTTTATTCTGACACCGTTCAGTGATGGAAAAAAACAAGTTTTTTTTAACTGTCATGTTCAGCTTTATGTGTAAAATTTGCTAAAGCAGCTTTGGTTCTGTCTTCAGGTTCTGGCCTCTGGTTGACCGGCTGGCTCATGAATATACACTCCGACCACATCCTGAGGAACCTGAGGAAGCCGGGTGAGACCGGCTACAAGATTCCAAGAGGTGAGTTTTTTTTTCTTTTTTTTTTCTTTTTTTAAATTCATTGTGTGCAGCAACAGTCCTCAAGTATTCAGATATTTCTATAAAGTTAGGAAATGTGTTACTCAGTTACTGATGCCAAAACTCTGGGGGTTTGAGGGGAGTACAGTTAAACTTTAGTGAATGAGTACATCTTTGTATGAAAAATAACAGCCAACATAAAGCACACTGTCCAGGGCAGGGGTGCCCCCAATACTTGGATCGTGATCTACTGGTCCATCTCAAAGGCATTGTGGGTAGATCACATGGCTTTAAAAAATAAACGTCAGCTTATCATCCTTCAATGTAATTTGTCTCTTGATTGACAGACAGGGCAGCCAGTCTGAGGCTCCGTGTACACGACATGAAACGTTCAGCCGTTCATTCACACGACAACAAACTGAAGGTTTCTGAGGTCTCAGAGTGGAGATTTGTGTGAAGTGGCACATGCACACTCCAGGTGGCTGCAGTCCAAAGTTTTCCTGCTCTAACAACAGTTCTAATGAATGTCAGAGAGCAGAGTGTGTTTGT
>JBBPBX010001502.1:44114-63172 GCA_038048925.1 Garcialebias charrua | reverse complement strand
GTCCTGCAGAGACCACAGAGTGGTAAAACATCTGCAGCATGGTCCTGCAGAGACCACAGAGTGGTAAAACATCTGCAGCATGGTCCTGCAGAGACCACGAGTGGTAAAACATCTGCAGCATGGTCCTGCAGAGACCACCGAGTGGTAAAACATCTGCAGCATGGTCCTGCAGAGACCACCGAGTGGTAAAACATCTGCAGCATGGTCCTGCAGAGACCACCGAGTGGTAAAACATCTGCAGCATGGTCCTGCAGAGACCACCGAGTGGTAAAACATCTGCAGCATGGTCCTGCAGAGACCACGAGTGGTAAAACATCTGCAGCATGGTCCTGCAGAGACCACCGAGTGGTAAAACATCTGCAGCATGGTCCTGCAGAGACCACCGAGTGGTAAAACATCTGCAGCATGGTCCTGCAGAGACCACCGAGTGGTAAAACATCTGCAGCATGGTCCTGCAGAGACCACCGAGTGGTAAAACATCTGCAGCATGGTCCTGCAGAGACCACCGAGTGGTAAAACATCTGCAGCATGGTCCTACAGAGACCACAGAGTGGTAAAACATCTGCAGCATGGTCCTGCAGAGACCACCGAGTGGTAAAACATCTGCAGCATGGTCCTACAGAGACCACAGAGTGGTAAAACATCTGCAGCATGGTCCTGCAGAGACCACAGAGTGGTAAAACATCTGCAGCATGGTCCTGCAGAGACCACCGAGTGGTAAAACATCTGCAGCATGGTCCTGCAGAGACCACGAGTGGTAAAACATCTGCAGCATGGTCCTGCAGAGACCACCGAGTGGTAAAACATCTGCAGCATGGTCCTACAGAGACCACCGAGTGGTAAAACATCTGCAGCATGGTCCTGCAGAGACCACCGAGTGGTAAAACATCTGCAGCATGGTCCTACAGAGACCACCGAGTGGTAAAACATCTGCAGCATGGTCCTGCAGAGACCACCGAGTGGTAAAACATCTGCAGCATGGTCCTACAGAGACCACCGAGTGGTAAAACATCTGCAGCATGGTCCTACAGAGACCACCGAGTGGTAAAACATCTGCAGCATGGTCCTACAGAGACCACCGAGTGGTAAAACATCTGCAGCATGGTCCTACAGAGACCACCGAGTGGTAAAACATCTGCAGCATGGTCCTACAGAGACCATTGAGTGATAAAACATCTGCAGCATGGTCCTGTAGAGACCACTGAGTGGTAAAACATCTGCAGCATGGTCCTACAGAGACCATTGAGTGATAAAACATCTGCAGCATGGTCCTACAGAGACCACCGAGTGGCAAAACATCTGTAGCATGGTCCTACAGAGACCACCGAGTGGCAAAACATCTGTAGCATGGTCCTACAGAGACCACCGAGTGGCAAAACATCTGTAGCATCACTGCACTAAAACCATAGATATACGGAAGGATCTGTGTTCGGATATTCCCGGAAATGGCCCGCAATGATCCTTAAAAAATCCCAAAATCTGGATACTTATCTTCGGCAGATCCAAAATAAATGTGGCATTTATTTGTCAAGGGCCTGCCAAAGATAAGTATCCGGATTTTGGGATCTTGGGATTTTTTAAGGATCATTGCGGGCCATTTCCGGGAATATCCGGAAATATAAGTATAAGTATAAGTATATGTAAAGGATACGGAGATATACTACATCAGATCTTACCGTATATCTATGGTTTTAGTGCAGTGCATGGTCCTACAGAGACCACCGAGTGGCAAAACATCTGTAGCATGGTCCTACAGAGACCATCCATCCATCCATCCATTTTCTTCCGCTTATCCGGGGTCGGGTCGCGGGGGTAGCAGCCTAAGTAGGGAGGCCCAGACTTCCCTCTCCCCAGCCACTTGGAGCAGCTCCTCTGGGGGAATCCCAAGGCGTTCCCAGGCCAGCCGAGAAACATAGTCCCTCCAGCGTATCCTGGGTCTTCCTCTGGGTCTCCTCCCGGTGGGACATGCCCGGAACACCTCACCAGGGAGGCGTCCAGGAGGCATCCTAACCAGATGCCCGAGCCACCTCAACTGGCTCCTCTCGATGTGGAGAAGCAGCGGCTCTACTCCGAGTCCCTCCCGGATGACTGAGCTTCTCACCCTATCTCTAAGGGAGAGTCCAGCCACCCTGCGGAGAAAACTCATTTCAGCCGCTTGTATCCGAGATCTTGTTCTTTCGGTCATAACCCAAAGCTCATGACCATAGATGAGGGTGGGAACGTAGATCGATCGGTAAATTGAGAGCTTTGCCTTTTGACTCAGCTCTCTCTTCACCACGACAGACCGGTACAGCGCCCGCTTCACTGCGGACGCTGCACCTATCCGCCTATCGATCTCACGCTCCAGTTTTCCCTCATTCGTGAACAAGATCCCGAGATACTTAAACTCCTCCACTTGGGGCAGGACCTCCTCCCCCTACAGAGACCACCGAGTGGTAAAACATCTGCAGCATGGTCCTGCAGACATTAAAGGGCATGAGTTTCCTCAGAAGAAAAAGGTGACTCTGCCCTTTCTTGTAGAGGGTGTTGGTGTTATCTGTCCAGTCCAGTTTATTATCCAGGTGGACCCCCAGATACTTGTAGCAGTCCACAGTGTCCACCTTCATACCATTGATGTTGACAGGGTTAGGGGTGTCTGGTCTTCTTCCTGTAGTCCACCTGCAGCTCTTTAGTTTTTCCAACATTGATTTGCAGGTGGTTCTGTCCACCACACCTCTGTATTCAGCTTCCTGGTCACCAGTGATGCAGCCCACAATGACAGAGTCATCCAGAACTTCTGCAGATGGCAGGATGGTGAGTTGTACCTGAAGTCTGAGGTGTAGAGGGTGAACAGAAACGGTGAGAGGACCGTCCCCTGAGGAACCCCTGTTCTGCTCAGATGGTGTCTGAGGTGATGTTCTGCAGCCTCACGTACTGTGGCTGACCTGTGAGGTCGTCTCTGATCCAGGTGACCAGTGAGTCCTTCACCTGCATGTCAAGGAGCTACTGCAGAGTAGAGCAGGTCTGATGGTGTAAAAGCACTGGAAAAGTCAATGAACATGACTTACAGTGCTGCCTGCCCTGTCCAGGTGTGTGTATGCTCTGCAGCAGGTAGATGATGTCATCAACTCCGTTGCATGGCTGCTATGCAAACTGGAGGGGTCCAGGTATGGTTCGTCTTTGCTCCATGACAGTGAACAATAAAGTGAGGTGGTTTGAAACTGTGAGCTTTGCTCTGAGCCAGCTTCCAGGTCTGGAATCCTCTCAGCCACGAGTTTGTCATTTTCACATGAATGATAGCAGTTTTTTGTTTTTGTTTGTTTGTGTTTAGCTGTGAAGCAACTTGTTTGTGTGTTGTTGTTTTTTTGTAGTCGTTTTGTTTAGTTGAACACCAACAGATGAGCAGAAATGTTCTGACGTCAGCATCATTTGCATCACAGGTGGGATGTTTGAATACGTTTCTGGGGCCAACTTCTTGGGAGAGATAATGGAGTGGACTGGCTTCGCTCTGGCCGCCCGATCTGTCCACAGCTTGGCGTTCGCCATCTTTACCATCGCGGTCCTCTCCAGCAGGGCTGTGTCCCACCACAAGTAAGAAGAGCAACGCACACGTTTAGTAGGAAGGCTGTCATAGATTACATATTTTAAATCAAATCTCCTCTTTTCCTGCTCCACAGATGGTACCTCGCAAAGTTTGAAGACTATCCTAAAAGCAGGAAGGCCCTGATCCCTTTTCTATTCTAGAAACCAACAAAACAAGGGGACGACTTGAAATTATACTCAGATTAACTTTTTTTTTCTAACACTAAGTAACTTTAAACTAAGCTGCAGAGGAAATTATAATAAAGAATTAGAGACGCTCCTCTCGTCTGCATCCTCTCACAGATGGATTATAAATGTGAAAATGGAGTTATCTGTTGCAGTCTTTATGGCACCTGTTTAAATTAAAGACACGAGAGGCCTTGAGTTACTTTTGGTTCATTATCCTGAAGCATTCAGAGTTTTCTGCTGTCCTCATCGTCTTTAAACACCTGCAAGAGAAGCCACTTCAGAACAAAGCAGGAGCTGTAGAGCCACAGATTGTATCGGGCTGGTCCCCGGCCAAGAAGCTGCGAGGGAAACTGTTTAATCAGCGATTAAGCGTGGCTCTCAATAACTCACTCTTCCCTGAAATGAGGAGACGAGAGGTGCTTGAACACATCACTTCTGTTATTGGGGAAATGGTAATTAAAGAAACTGAGGGGTGGTGGGATGGTTCAGAAAAACTTGGATTACATGTCATCACAATAAAAACTGCATGGATAATGTGTGGTAATTAAATAGAATAAGAAGGGAGAACATATTGATGTGAATGTTTTTACGGTCACTGAGCCAGAAAATCCTTCTGTTTTACATTGTTTTTTCTTTTAGTTTATTTATTTTTTTTAAATTAAAAAAACATGTAATCTGCCTTCAGTTCAGTATTTTCTAATTATTTTATATTTGGGAGATGTACAGTGTTGTGTTGTTCAGTTTACAATTCAGTTTTCTGAGGCTCCATCTACACTACACCATATATCGGTAGTTGTGGCTGCCTTGACACCTCCTGTCCACACACACGGGCTTTGGTGAGGAAAAAGTCAAAATAAGTTGTTTTCTTTTTTCTTTTTAAACCTTCATTTTTGTTGAATCTGTGGACAAAGCCAGATTTTGAAAAAGGATGATGTAACAACATTTTTCATTCATGCACACTGTAGTGTGCTGGAAACCAAAACAACAATGGAGCTGTTGTCTCCTTGTTTTATCTCGATGATTATTAACTGAGAAAACTAAATGGCGTGCAAAAAGTGAGATCCGGTGTCTTGGGAAAATATTTTACAAAGCTGAGAATGTTATTTTTCTGTATTGTGACCATTGATCATATATTAAGAATGCTTGGTGCATTGTTTTCTCACCTTCTTTCATTGATGGAATGGAAGCCAGTATTAAAGGGTATAAGGACTCATTTCACTGGTGCCCCAGTAAACTATATTTCAGACACTTGTGGGAAAATTCACAAACAAAAGATGTGTTGAGCATAAAGACACCCAGCATTCAAAACCTTCTTTTCAAAGGCTTTTGGGATGGAGGCCTAACAGGGTCTCATAGGAGATACATGCAGGTGCTCGTCATCAAATTAGAATATCATGAAAAAGTTTATTTCAGAAATTCCATTCAAAAAGTGAAACTTGTATATTATATTCATTCATTACACACAGACTGATTTATTTCAAATTTTTTTAAAAGTTGATTGTAACTGACAATAATGAAAAGCCCAAATTCATTAGCTCAGTAAATTAGAATATTAAGTCAAATAAAAAAAGGATTTTTAGAAATGTTGGCCAACTGAAATGTATGAACATGTACAACATCAATACTTAGTTGTGGCTCCTTTTGCCTGGATTACTGCAGCAATGCGGCATGGCATGGAGTCGATCAGTCTGTGGTACTGCTCAGGTGTTATGAGAGTCCAGGTTGCTCTGGCCTTCAGCTCTTCTGAATTGTTGGGTCTGGTGTATCACATCTTCCTCTTCACAATACTCTATAGATTTTCTATGGGGATATGGTTAGGCGAGTTTGTTGGCCAGTCAAGAAAAGGGATACCATGGTCCTTAAACCAGGTACTGGTAACTGTGTCACTGTGTGCAGGTGCCAAGTCCTGTTGGAAAATTAAATCTGCATCTCCATAAAGTTGGTTAGCAGCATGAAGTGCACTGGACCTCAAGCAACATGGATTCTGTGCCTCTCTTCCTCCAAATTCTGCGACCTTGATTTCCAAAGGAAATGAAAAATGTACTTTCATCAGAGAACATACCTTTGGACCACTCAGCAGCAGTCCCAGGCGAGATGCTTCTGATACTGTCTCTTTTTCAAGAGTGCCTTGACACAAGGAATGTGACAGTTGAAGCCCTTGTCTTGCATACATCTGTGCGTGGTGGTTCTTGAAGCACTGACTCCAGCTGCAGTCCACTCTTTTTGAATCTTCCCGACATTTTGGAATGGGTTTTGTTTCACAATCCTCTCCAGGGTGTGGTTATCCATCCCTATTGCCTGTGCACTTTTTTCTACCACATATTTTCCTTCCCTTCACCTTTCTATTAATGTGCTTGGACACAGAACTCTGTGAACAGCCAGCCTCTTTAGCAATGACCTTTTGTGTCTTGTCCTCTTTGTTCAAGGTGTCAATGATTGTCTTTTGGACAACTGTCAAGTCAGCAGTCTTCCCATGATTGTGTAGCCTACAGAACTAGACTGAGAGACCATTTAAAGGCCTTTGCAGGTGTTTTGAGTTAATTAGCTGATTAGAGTGTGGCGCCAGGTGTTTTCGATATTGAACCTTTTCACAATATTCTAATTTTCTGAGATACTGAATTTGGGGTTTTCATTATAGTTGCCAGTTATCCAGAGCTATTGTTGGCAGCACGACGGCTCAGTGGTTAGCACGGTTGCCTCACAGCAAGAAGGTCCTGGGTTCAATCCCCAGTTGGACCTGGGGTCTTTCTGTGTGGAGTTTGCATGTTGTTCTCAATGCTTGTGTGGGGTTTCTCTGTGTACTTCGGTTTCCTCCCACAGAACAAAAAGCTGCATATTCGGCTGCCTTCAGGCCCAGGCCTCCCTTGTAAAAGAGATCTGTGATCTCATGCCTGGTTAAATAAATATTAATAAATATAATTATTAACATTAAAATAAATAAACATTTGAAATATATCAGTCTGTGTGTAATGAATATTATATACAATTTTCATTTTTTTAAATGGAATTACTAAAGTAAATCAACTTTTACATGATATTCCAATTTTATGAGCAGCACCTGTAGGGGACTTATTGTGTATTTGAAGGGGTACATGCAGGGTAATGACAAAGGCTTAAAAGTTTATTTATGGGGGGTACATAAAGGGTAGTAACAGGGTATAAGACCCATGGTATCAGGCTGTTTTATAAAGTGATCTGGTTACATGTAATCGAGTTTCCAAAAGCAAAATGGGAGGCAGAGCTTTCAGTTATCAGGCTCCTCTCTTGTGGAACCAACCAGTTTCTGTCCGTGAGGCTGACACATTGTCCAGTTTTAATATTAGGCAGATTAAGGGTAACTTTCTTTTTTGATATATCCTATTAGAGTTGGCTTGATTTCCTGAGCCTGGTTTATGTTATTACAGACTTCTGGAGGACAAACTGACCACATTTCCTCACTCTGCTGCTGTCTTTACTTACACTACCGGTTTGTATTTGTAATTATTTATGTCTTAACATGTGCTTTTTGTCTTTCCTCCTATAGAAAGTACACCTGAACCTGTCAGTCTGTGTTGGTCTGTTTCTCCTTCCTGCTCTCTCAAACCCAGCTGGTCGAAGCAGATGACCACTCATCCTGAGCCTGGTTCTGGTGGAGGTTTCTTCCTGTTAAAAGGGAGTTTTTCCTTTCCACTGTCTCCTTTATGCTTGCGCAGAATAGGAGATTGTAATGAAGGGAAGATTCAACGAGTCTGCTGCTTCCTTAGATAGAGAACTTTACTAATTGGCTTTTTATGTCTGTGAATGTTCCTATTCAGAGTCCTGAGACTATTTCTGTTGTGACTTGGTGCTTTATAAATAAACTTGATTCAATTGAACTACTACCCTGTCCCTCAGTATATCCCTGGCAGCTGCCATGTACCTGTAGTTTTTTTAATTTATTTTTGAAACCAGAGTCTGCGTGCACTAGGGCTATTTAGGTCCCGTCTACTCTTCTGCAAGCAGTTTTTGTGTCACGTGTCCTTTCTTTTAAGTGAGAATTAACTAATTGCAACTAAACCTATTAGAGAAACAAATATTTGAGGAAACGGCAGTGAGGTATGAGCTACAGAAATCAAAAGGAGCAAAGTCTCATTCATTGACATGGAGAAGGCTGGACCAGCCTACCAGGAACGCTGGTCCTGTTCCAGCTTCAACTTCTGGATTCCCATCATATGTCTAAATTGAATTAACGATCAAGGATTTTGAGATTTTGTTTGTGTGTTTATTGTGGCGGTGCAGCATGGTATTTCAGCGGAAGATGATGATTTTACACAACACAAAGAAAATAAATGTATACTATTTTTTATTAAAAGTACCTGCAGACAGGGCTTACATGTGTGCTGATCTGTCTTCAAATTACTCTTTGTGTCTATTTCCATTTGGAGGTCATTTTCTGATATCGGCACCAAGGTCTTAGAATTTTAAAACAGGCTCTGTGTTAAAACAAGTTTGTAGTTTGTTGTGGCCTTTTCCACACACTGTCATCAGTAAATAGCAGAGATGGTGTTTGTGGATGTGATGAAAAGTGATTGCTGAGCACAGTAACACCCTTCATGTTCCAAATCTTTTTCTGTCCATCTTTTTATCCACACTGCTTGTAATTGCATCACTATATTACGCTGCTAGTATTTACTGTGGCTGACACTTGGCTCTTCATCTTCTGGCAAATAGCAGTAGGTTGTTGCTAAGAATCACAGCAACAATAAAGCTTTGCGTTCTTTAGAAATGCCTATCACCCACCGCCTTTATGCCAGTTTTAGGCTTAATTCATTGGCAGAGTTGTGGATGTGTTGATCAAACCCTAAAAACAATTTTATGCACAATTTTATTCAATATTAAGATAGCTTCTGCTATGCACCAAATTTTACCTGAAACATTCACAGAGTTATCGCCGTTTTTGTGTAGGCTAAGGTCCATTAGCATGGCAGCTGTAATAACCACAGCCTGGCAATACCGTAGTTTTTATTTTTTGGCTGCAGCAGAGAAAAGTGTAGCACTAAACTGAAAAAATGATAAGACAAAACTGAAAATTGATGGACGGTTAAAAATACATTAAAATTATGCAAAATACCAATTAAGCTGTGTTAAATATGACTGGAAAGACAAAATGCATTAATAGGATTTTAAGTGTGCATAAAACAGAGGTGTTGGATTAGTTATACAGTATAACGGTTGTATGTGTTCACATTTTCAAGGTTCTTTATTGTCATTCACGTCACATGTGGCACATGAGGTGGAACAAAACTGTGTACACAAGATCCTAATGGGATTAACCTGCCTAAATAAAGGTTGAATGAATACACCCAAAAAATAGCAAAAATGTAAAGTATAAAAAAAGAAGCTGTAATACATGTATAAGGATCTAAGATTGAGCTGTTTACATATACAGTATATGTAATTTATAAATTTCATCAGGAATATTTCCAGATAATATATAGCTAAGGTAGTTCCTCTTTTTAAAAATTGTGATAAATGTGTGTTCAACAATTATAGACCTATATCCTTGTTACCACAGTTTTCAAAAATTCTAGAAAAACTATTTGTGACCAGATTAGATCAATTTATAGATAAACAAAATATTCTAAGTAACAGTCTGTATGGGCTTAGAGCAAAAAACTACATCAATGGCTCTCATGGAATTAATAGAACAAATTACTACTGCTGTCGATCAAAAACAATATTGTGTCAGTATTTTTGTTGATTTAAAAAAAGCATTCATACTATTGATCACACCATTCTCCTTGAAAAATTGAACAAATATGGTATTAGAGGACCAGCATTACAGTGGGTATCTAGCTATTTGAAAGATAGGAAACAGTTTGTACAGATAAATGATGTAAGATCTGACCTCTGCAATATCACATGTGGAGTTCCTCAAGGCTCTGTACTTGGACCAAAGTTATTTATTTTATATGTGAATGACTTAGGAAATGTGTCAGGACTCCTTAAATGTGTACTTTTTGCAGATGATACCACATTTTTTTATTTGGGTAAAGATATAGAACAGATGTTGGAGTTGATGAAGACAGAATTTGTCAAAATACAAACTTGGTTTAAACTTAATAAATTATCATTAAATCTAGATAAAACTAATTACATGATATTCAGTAATAGAGGTGAAGTTTTTGGGTGTTATCATTGATGACAAACTGACATGGAAACATCACATACATTTTGTAAGAATAAAAATAGCTAAATCTATTACAGTACTGAAATATGAGTGTTTGGTATTAAATGTTTCCTGACTAATACCCTGATGCATGCTCAAGGATGCTCCCCCCAAGGGGAGTTTCCTGACTAATGTTTACCAATTTTTTATGCTTCCTGCAACACTTGTGAATATGCCTGTCTAGTTTAGTGTCAAGCTGACCTTTAAACTGTATTTGCAATTAGGTTTTATCAAGCGCGGGAATGTGGGAGAGGCTGAGCTCGTTTCTTCACACATGACCTTGGCAGCCCTCCTTGGTAAGAGATGCAACAGTCTAGTCAGATAAGCCTTTAGCCATGCCTAGCACCACCTTTGAAAAACATGTTTTGCTAGAGTGAGTGAAGACATCTCACACACGCACGCACGCACACACACACACACCACAAGGTATAAAGATGAGTAGCGCACTTGGAGTTTTCGAGAGTCTGCCGCGAGTCCTGATCAGACGTCCGGCTGCGTTGATGTGTATTCCCTGCCAAACTGTGAGGCTCTCCCAGTTTGTGTGTCAAGGTGAGGGATAATGCATTTTACATCAATGCATTGTGTGTGTATTTATGTTTTACTGTTTCTTTTGTGGCGGGGTTAAACTGACACATATTTTTCCCTAGCAGAAAAACAGTTTGTGTGTAACTTGTATGTTTATTGTACATCTGAGGTGATTATACAACTATATGTTTGTTTTCTTGTTTTTCCTTTTTCTGTCACAGTTCTCTTTAATAAATGACACATTTTGAAGGAGTCTGTGATTGTTTGATTTTTCTAAATGGCTGCCGATCTTTCATCGAGCCTGACAAATAACAAATGATTTAGAATATGATAAAACATTTTGGTTGATTTAGAATATCATAAAACATGTACTGTACAAAGCCAGGGACCTATTGAATGATAAAGCTCTGTACAGTATTTGTTATATAACACAATAATTGTTCCACACTTAATTTATTGTATTGATGTTTGGGGGAAAGCGTGTAAAACAATTGCAAAGCCTATTTTTGTTTTACAGAAAAGAGCAGTAAGAATTATCACTAGAAAGCATTACTGTCATCCATTAAGCACATTATTTTATCAGATGAAGTTATTGACATTCCGTGATTTGGTAGATTATAATATTTTATCAGTTATGTATAGGGCTCAGAATAACACATTACCTTTAAATATCCAAATACATTTTGTTAATAGACAAAGTTGTTATAATCTCAAGGGAACAGAGATATTTATAAAACCAAAATACAGAACTAGTTTAAAGGGACGGTCTACCTCAATCCAGGGAATTGGATTATGGAATGGTCTGGAGAGTGATGTTAAAAATGCCACGTCAATGTTTACATTTAAGAAAATTATCAAAACTGAATTGTTAAAAAAAATGAAGTAGCTCAATGTGTATTGTATTAGAGTTAGAAAATTAGAAAGAGTTCATTTTGTACTGTTACTGGAAGATCATTATTGTTTGAACTACAGTAATTGCTTGAAAAAAGGGGCAGATATGATAAGATTGTTTCTTCTTTCTGCTACGTTTCATTTGTTATATTTTGTATTCTTATTGTTTATGGGATTGTTTTGTATTGTATTTTAAAACTAGAAAGTTCCTGGAGAAACTTCGACGGGGGCTGCCAGGCTACTGCCCGCTAGCAGCCATCCTGAATACAAATGGCTCCAAATGTTCATAGCACACATCACAGAGTTATATTAAATTCTTGAAATGATAGTAAAAGGTGTTTGGGTTCACTTTCAGCTAACATTACACCAAATGTCAGCTAAATAGCATTAAAAATGGCCGAATTATGGTGTTTTTATCTTTTAGATAAGGCGGCCATCTTGGATTTTTTAATTTTCAATCAGGGTTTATTAGAGCTCATTCTCAGCTACTAAGTTGCCAACTTTTGTCTCAATAGCTCTAAAAATGGCCGAGTTATGGCATTTTTTCTTTTTTAGCTATGGCGGCCATCTTGGATTTTTATTTTGTTTTGTTTTTTGATAGAGGATGTCTTCAGCTACAATCTCACCAAATTTCAGCTCTCTATGTATAAAGATGGCCGAGTTAAAGCCATTTGAATGTAGCTATGGCGGCCATCTTGGATTTTTA
Organism: Garcialebias charrua; assembly: GCA_038048925.1. Lineage (NCBI taxonomy): Eukaryota > Metazoa > Chordata > Actinopteri > Cyprinodontiformes > Rivulidae > Garcialebias > Garcialebias charrua. Next base: position 51,113 of record JBBPBX010001502.1, on the reverse strand, counting down.
TTTTTGGTTTCCGTACGTGATAGAGGATGTCTTCAGCTACAACCTCACCAAATTTCAGCTCTCTATGTATAAAGATGGCCGAGTTTAAGCCATTTGAAAGTAGCTATGGTGGCCATCTTGGATTTTTGATTTTGATATGGCATTTGATAGGAAACATTCTCAGCTATCACCATACCAAGTTTCAGCTAAATATCACTAAAATTGACCATTTTATAGTATTTTGACTTTTTGGCATTGTCGGCCATCTTGGAAGTTGGATTTTCAATTGAAATCGGTTAGGGATCATTGTCAGCTACCCATTTGCCAAATATAAGTTGCATATCTCAATCAAAATGGCCGCTTTACCTAATTTGCTTGTTCAAATGGCCGCTTCACCTAATTTCCTTGTTTGATTCAAAATGGCCGACTCACCTAATTAGCTAAGTTTGATTCAAAATGGCCGACTCACCTAATTATCTTGTTTGATTCAAAATGGCCGCCTCACCTGATGAGCTGGTTTTATTCAAAATGGCCACCTCACCTAATGAGCTTGATTGATCCAAAATGGCCACCTCACCTAATGAGCTTGATTGATCCAAAATGGCCACCTCACCTAATGAGCTTGTTTGATTCAAAATGGCCATCTTACCTAATGAGCTAGTTTGATCCAAAATGGCCGCCTCACCTAATGAACTTGTTTGATTCAAAATGGCCACTTCACCTAATGAGCTTGTTTAATTCAAAATGGCCGCCTTACCTAATGAGCTAGTTTGATTCAAAATGGCCGACTCACCTAATGAGCTTGTTTGATTGAAAATGGCCACCTCACCTAATTAACTTGTTTGATTCAAAATGGCCGACTCACCTAATTAGCTAGTTTGATTCAAAATGGCCGACTCACCTAATTAGCTAGTTTGATTCAAAATGGCCACCTCACCTAATTAGGTAGTTTGAGTCAAAATGGCCGCCTCACCTAACTAGCTTGTGTATTGAACCTGCCTTGTATATTGCCTTGTATATTGAACCAAAATGGCGCCCTATGTAACTCAGTTTCTCTGAAAAGTTAAGTCCCATTCATTTCCTATGGGAAATTTGCGATTTTTGTTAGCAAAATATTTCGTCATGGTAACTCCGATTGCTTAGAAAAGTAATAGCAATCATCTCGGAGTCGGGCCGGTCGTTTTGATATAACTTTTGTGGGGGTGCATGTTACGGTTCGGGCCGCATTAATGTGGATGGATGAATAATAAAGAAATAAAGAAATAAAGAAACCCTTATTGGGTGGAGAACAATAGGTTGCTTCCAAGCATTTACAATGCATTGGCAGCCCCCAATGAACAAATTTTATAAATAAATAAATAAAAATAAATAAATAAATAAGTTATATGCTAAACAATAACAATGTACAGTAATATGGTGTGATAGCAGCCAGTATTGAGCAGATGGGTATGAGTAGCTTAAAGGCAAGAAATCAGCAGTATGAATAATCAGCAGCACAGACAAAGTCACATATCAGTACTCAAACACTGTACTTAAGTTAAAGTACAAATAAACATTCAAAAATGTACTCTACGAAAAGTAGAAGTACCACATTAATGTTTTTACTTAAGTAAAATTAAAAAGTGCTTAAAAATACTTAAAGCCCAACACCCACCATGTTTTCAAATTGCATCGCCATTAATATTTATTAGTTTATTTAAAAATAATACAGGAGCGTTTACTTATATTGTGGAGAAATAACACTAAATGTGTTATTTCATGATTTATAGCAGATTTTAGCATGCAGCTCCGGGAAAATCTGCCCCTCTCCATATATGGGCATTCACTTGGGCATTCACGTCACCAAAGTGACGCCTTGGAGTTACAGGCGAGCGAGGAAAAGAAAAAGGAAGCATTTTTAAATATTCCCTAAAGCTGCCTGTGTTGATTAATCCTGCTGTCGCTCACTCATGTCTATCATATTCTTAGCGAGCATCCACTTAGACATACTAGTTTAATTCGTTTGATCGCGACAAATTCATTCATTTCCGCATCGGCTTTTTATTCTCTCGCCCCGTGATCAGAAAGGCAGCCAGCCGCGCAGCTGAGCTCTGCGCGCTGCTCCCCGCGTGCTCCCTGCGTGCTCCCCGCAACAAGGCTGACGAGAGCAAATACATACACTCCAGGGAGCAAATTACACCGGCACGAGGAACTTCAAAGGTGACCAGCAGAACGAGGAGCCAGAGACGCGCGCGGCTCGCGGCTCGCTCCTCTGGGCAGAATGAATGAGAGCAGCAACAGGTCCGCAGCGGTGTTATAAAATAAATAATAAATAAAATCAGAGCGCTGGTCCATATACACACAAATGCACCAGGAAATATGCAGGAAATATGCAGTTTTAACGCACTCTCTCTCATAAACCTCCATGGAAACTCACTCCTACCTTCTGCCTTCTGGGTGGAGATCGATGTAACAAAAGTCACATGACCCTTCGGGACTCTTCGGCCAGGTTTCCGGATTCATTCGGGAGTGGGTTGGTTTTTTTTTGTTTTTTTAACCCTCGCCTGGCCCAAATGCAAAAATGAAAATAGACCTAATAATAAATTACAGTAATTGTCCAATGTGGTGAATTGTTAGTGTCATGGTGGGTGTTGTCCTTTAAAGTATTAAAAGTAAAAGCACTTGTTGAATGTGTTACCTATATGGTCTACAATATATTTTTTCCACTACTTTTCCTTTTAATTATATTTTTGTTTGTTAAAAAAAACATGCATCCTTTGTGAATGTCTTTGTTGTCGTTGTTGTCCACTGTTGTCATCGCTCTTTGTTAAAATTCAAGTCTCTCTTGTAAATGAGTCCTCATGACTCAATGGGACTAACCTGTTTAAATAAAGGATGAATGAATGAATGAATCATTAAGTGTGCGTATTGAATGTATATTTTCTGTACATTAATAGTGTTGAGCCATTTTAATGAACAATGCTGCAGATAATACATGTTTTTATTGTGTTAACTCTGTGACACAGTTCACACTTGGACTTGTGATTCTTGATGTCAGAATTTCATGGATGACCTGCAGAGTTAAATGTCATTAAGCAAAATAAGAAAGAAGAATGATTATACTTTTGAAAGTTTTTATTTAACACAGAACAAAACCAATGTGTCATTTTAACTGCAGTAAACACATTTAAGTAAAAGTTGTCTGTCTTTAAAAAGGAGCATTAGACCCAACAAAGGAACAGACTCTGACCATTTCAACTCCAGTTTCTCTTCAACTCTAATTAAAATACTGTCAATGGGTCAATAGTGAATAATATTTTAACTTCCTGACACCATTTTCAAAACTTGGACACGAGTGTCGAGACATTTGGCGACATCTCTTGTCTCCTAACATCTCATGAACTGACACATTTTAATATTACAGCAAGAATTTCTTGTTCAAGTTCAGTAGAAGTTGGTTTTCAAAGTTTTTTTGAGTCCAGTCTCTCTTTTGGGAGAAAATCTGTTCTGCTGAACTAAACAGTCTTTCAATAATCTTTCAATAGTCTTTTAATAATATTTCAATAACTTTCAAGAAGGCCATGGGTGGCACGTATCTTCTGGCTGACTCTCCACAGTGGAATCCAGTTTGGGTGTTGTGGTGATATGTCCCAGTTGGGTTGCCGTAGCTAGGATAGACTGAGCATGCGCAGTGTGGGTGTTTAGTTGTTGACTGAGCGTGACACGAGACGTTAACATGTCGTGCTGTTAGCTGTTCAATAAAGCTGAGTTCGCCAAGCTACCTTGTGAGTCCACCGCCTGTTCTTCACAGAAGCAGCCGTTCATGACATGGTGTCAGAATTGGCCGACAGGAGGCCTTACTGAGTGAGTTACTGAGTTAAATGGCAAAGTTTGGTCCACCAGAACCTTTCGACTTCTCGCGCCCGGCAGAATGGCCGATGTGGCGTCGTCGCTTCGATCGCTAGAATAGCGTCAAAGCTGGACAAAGAGAGCGGAGAGTGGCAAAGTTTGGTCCACCGGAACCTTTTGACTTCTCGCGCCCGGCAGAATGGCCGATGTGGCGTCGTCGCTTCGATCGCTACAGAATAGCGTCAAAGCTGAACAAAGAGAGCGGAGAGGTACAAGTAAACATGCTTCTTTATGCCCTGGGAAGAGAGGCAGAGGCTATTTACGACTCGTTTGTGTACGACACGGTAAATGTGGCGGCTGAGGAAGAAATCGTGGAGACACATCCTGAGCTAGATTACACGACGGTAATGGCGAAATTCAGTGACCATTTTGTGCCAAGAAGAAATGTTATTCACGACAGAGCTTGCTTTCATAAAAGAGTGCAGAAAGCTGGAGAGCCTGTTGAAGCATTCGTCAGAAGCTTATATGAACTAGCACAAAACTGTGAGTTTGGAGGCACAAAAGACGAACAGATTCGAGACAGAATCGTGATTGGAATACTGGACCACAGTATTTCTGAAAAATTGCAGTTGGAGGCAGACCTCACGCTGGAACGAGCTATTCAGATAGCAAGGCAAAGTGAACAAATAAAGCAGCAGAGTGCTAGCTTGCGTGTCGAGCACATGGTCGACGCAATGAGTCAAGGGAGACGCCATTTCAAAACTTCAAAGAGCGACAACGACGCAAGATGGCTGCGAAAACCGGAGCTCAGTGAGCCCAAAGACCCCTTCACATGTTCAAGCTGTAATAGACAACATGGAAAAATGCAGCCATGCCCAGCAAAGAACAAGAGGTGCCATAAATTTCATTTTATGCTTATGTTCATTGGGTGTTTGGTGTTTTAGAGGTGTTTGGTGTTTCAGTGTTGGTGTAAATTTTCATACTTTTATACTACTATGAAAAAACTCAGGACAGTGTTNATACATGAGGTGGAAAGAAATTGCGTACACAGGGTCCAAGTTACATCCAACAATAGCGAAAATATAAAGTGTGCAAAGAAACAGTAAATAAAGATCTAATATACAGTATATACTAAGATATACGCTAAACGAACGCCAAGTAAAGATCCATGAGAAGCTAGTCACTAATGGTGCAAAGACATTATGAGAAGTTTCACATCTCAGTGCATGCTGAACTTGACAAAGAGTATTTCAGATATTTTGGAATCTGTAAAGTAAAAAAATACATATATAATTTTTACTAACCTTACCTATTGTACTTTACATGGCCTCACTTTGGAAAAGAAAAAGTTTATTTTCTGACTGGACTGACAAGCTAACATCTAGTCTGTAGAGGCAATAACCAAAGTCTATTGGTCCTGTCGATTCTTAAACCTCTTCTGTTTTCACTGTTTCTGCTCCCTTTAGGGTCAATGCTGGCACAAATCTCAGGGTGATTTTAGACTCGATTTTAAGTTCAATCAACTGATTTACTCTGTTCTGCAGAAAAGTTTCTTCCAATAAAGGCAGATAGTAAAGCTTCAGTCTGTTTTGACCAGTTCTGAGCTTGAAAAAAAATAGTCCATCCATTAATCACAACCCAACCAAATGCTTGAGTAAAGAACCAAGCAATGCAGAATTTACAGTGATGAAAAAGCTTAGAAAATAACAGTTGCATGAACTGGTTCTGATTTTTTGAGACTTAAAGCTCCGCTGACATCATCTTTTAACTTTCCATAAAATGACACAATATTTATATATATTAAAGTGAAACTAAACCCAAATTTAACTTTTTTTAGCTGATAAACTCCCTAGAATGTGTTTAAAATGTTTCTGAGCACTATTTTTGAGTTATTTTTCATGTATTTGTTCGTATTAGTTAAAATCGGCAATATTTGGTCTAAAAACGAGTATCTGTAGTCCTATGGGTTGAACTGTGGTATTGCACCCTGACTTTCTCATTAGTTTACGTTTCGCACAGTCATTAATTTTCGCACGATGTCGTCACAGCCTCTGCTGCCTCAGTATAAAAGTGGAGCCACTCCCCCGAGAAGGTCACTCCCAGGTCACTCCCCCTCCAGAGTTCAGGGGTTGGATTAGCGATTAGCAACATAGCATTAGCATAGAAGAGCCACGATGTTCCAAGAAAGCTCTTCAAACTGATGTTCACCCACCCTTACACCATCAGGTTACAATCCGTTTGGAGGTGAGTACCATTTTACACCTTTCATTCCATAATTTATCTTTTGAGTACATGACGTGTTTCTTCATGTGCTGTGTTTGTGACCTGCAGCCTTGCTTCGGTGTGGCCCCACAAGGTCGTGGCGTTTTTATCTGTTGCTGATCAACGTTAGTTTGTGGTTGTGTTTAAATGCTCAAAATCTAGTGTTTCTTATGAACACCGCAGAGTGTGTGAACTCTTATGAACTCTGATAAAGAAGACCGTGACATAAAAAAACAATGGAGACTAGCTGGCGCTAATTTTAGCTGTTGTACTAGTTACAGTACGATGTTTTAGACACGGTGTACTTTTGCTGCAAATAATAATGTTGTGCATCAAAGGTATTTATAAAATAATGTGTACTTGTGAATGAGTATCATGGGCAGCAGTATTTATTTTGCACTGGGTCATCTGTTTAACAGATCAACAAAGTGAAAACAAGTACAGTATGCTTGTTTGTAAGGTGATTAAAATGTGTTGTTCTTTTTTTATTTCCATGAGGCGTTCCACATCCAATCTGAGCCGTGCTTCACAGACATCAAGCATCAAGGAGACGTGTAGACATGTCACTTTGGAGGTGACATATATGAGAGCTGATTCACCAGGTACATGTATTCATGTTTTATTTATTACTTTTGTACCCTACCCTCTGTCTGCAGGTATTAATATTATTAATTATGTTTTTATTATTTTATTTATTACTTTTATTATGGCGGACATTTATATAAAAAAAGTTTTAAAAAAGTTTATGCAACATTAATTCTTGTTTATTTGTTCATTGCTACCTGTCCCAACATTTTGGGGATTTGTTGACACTGTGAAATTTTGAATCAACATCTTTCTCCATTGAAATGTTACATTTACTCAGATTAAACTTTTGATCTTTTCTCTTTTCAGGACTGCAAATATCCAGGGTCGGGATGGAGTGAGGGA
>JBBPBX010001502.1:8624-34699 GCA_038048925.1 Garcialebias charrua | reverse complement strand
ACACACACAGCTTTTCATCCCCTCCTCATATACAAGTCCCTTGGCCCTTCGGTTCCACTTGGTGCTTGATCTATGTCTGTGAACAATAGTAAGATATGCGATGGAAATGGGACCAGAGGGAGTTGGGAAGATATCCTTGGTTGTTGTTCTTACTCAAAAGTGTCCTCTGCATCCTAAAAAGGGACTCAACAGTGGAATGATCAATACTGTGTGCACTAACCAAATGCATTACATGGACACCCACATCCATGTTCATCACACAAGTCCAAACTTAAACACCATAGTGCTTAAAAAATAATAATAAAAAAAGGTAAAAAATAATCATAATAACTGGACTTCTATTCTGAAGCTGAATATGTTTTGCTTCTCATCCATTCACTAAGATTTTTAACTTTTTTATTTTGTATTTGTTATTTATTTGGATCCTGACCTGGATTAAAGAGAATCTTTGCCATCAAATTGTAGGGTTTTGACTGGATTCTGTTGTCCTTATGGAATCAAGCCAGTTTGATGACAGATGGGAAGAGTGCAGCTGCAACAAAACAGTGTCAGTCATCTGTGGCACCACCTATTACAGTGGAACTTTTACTCAAACTGTAATAGTATAAACATATGCTGTTTTGTCTTTTTGATTAGGGTTGGTCTTTTTTTCTCCGTGCTGCTCTAGTTCAACTGCAATGAGACTCTGAGGGGAGCTTTTCTGTCAACAGATGGCAAAAATTAGCTTAGGGCAAAACACATTGTGGTTCTTATCTACAAGTAAACTTAAAGACGTGCAAAAAAATGCAGCATCTGGAAATTAAGCAGCATACACTTAAACAGCATGTAAAAAAATGGTTTCTGCAGTGACACATTTGTGGCAACAAGAAGAAAAAACATACACACCACAAGTACAATTATTCAACTGGATATTTTATAAATACTTCTTAAACTGTATGTTAACCAGTGATTTTACATGAATAGAACTGGATGACAATGGAAAAGTGAAAAGAGAAATTCCAAGAATGATGTCAGTTGTTGTACTATAACAAAAAATAGCTATCTGAATGACTTTGTACAACATGCAGATCAGAGTTATTGCCCAAAATACAAAATTTTTATAAATATTAGGACTTGTCCTTGTCAAATGGTCTTTAAAAATGAAAATACTGCCAGACTTGCGGTTCTCAGGGAATCAAGCTAAACGTGTTCTTGTTGGTTAAGTATCAAGGTGAAATAATTTAAAATGTATAGCCTATATTTGATTTAATCAGTTTGTTTATTATTTTGATTAAATTCTCCATGAAAACCCAACAAGCTGATGCTGTGATATGTACAAATTTCTAACGGAGTTCAAGATATTAAAACATATTTTCTATGAAGACGCCGCACACCAAGCCCCATTCCCTGTGATATTTTACCTATGCTTGAAAACATGGGAGAATGCCTTCCCTCTACATTAAAATAATCAAAATGCCCTATAATTTAAAATGAAACAGAACTACATTGGTGCTCTGTTCATTTAAAAGTATCCATTTAGGATTAAAAACCATGTTTGAGCAAGCTACACATTTTTTTAATTGTTATAGATGATAGTGAGAGTCCAGTGTGAAAATATTAACCTTTCTGTTTATTTTAAAGAGTGGTGTTATATATATTAGGGATGCACGATATTATCGGCCTGGTATTGGTATTGGCTAATATTAACGTTCATTTTCAATATCTGACATCGGCCATTCCATTAAAATAACTCGCCGATATAAAAGGCGCTGTTTTTGCTGCAGTGGTAGCACTACGTGATGACGTCACCCGATCTCACAGCGGAGAGGAAAATTCTAAATGGCGGTGTGGAAGTTTTATTTTTCGTTTGTGAGAATGTTGGATTCCAAAGATTTGTGGACTACGATGGGCCTTGCTACATCGTCCACAGTCGGATATATTTTTCTGACGTAACGTTACCAGAGTTACAACCGTAATTTCCGACGACGTTGAGAAGCTAATCGCCGATAGCACGTCTTGTTGGGTGAGTTTTACCACAGACATTTGGACGTTGCGTTAGCCCCGTTAGCATGAAAAGTCTTACAGCACAATGGATAGACAAAAACTTTGAACTTAAAAAGACTGTCCTTCATGCAAAGGTGTGCAGAGGATTCCACACTGCAGCTAGGAACCTGGAACAAGCCTCCACAAGTGAGACAGCATCGCAGGTGACCAATTCTAATAAATAACATTTAACATTTTTTATTTAAAAAAAAGTGCATATCATATGGTTGTTACCGAATATATGTCACCAGCTCTTACAGCTGTTGCACAATGTTTGTAGCAAATAAGCCTAAATAAGAGGGATATGTTCTGACAAAAGAATGTATATAAAATATCGGTATCAATATCGGTTATCAGCCGAGTAAGTTTTAACAAATAGGCATATCGGATATCACCCAAAAATCCAATATTGTACATGTCTAATACAGTATACAGGTGGTCCCCGACTTACAAAGCCCTCGACTTACGAAGTTCCGACTTTACGAAGTTATCAAAATTAATGAAAATGTGAAATTTTTGGGTGTGGTAATTGATGAAAAACTGTCGTGGAAATCGCACATCAATTCGGTAAAAACTAAGCTAGCCAGATCTACTGCGGTACTGTATAAAGTTAAAGATTTTTTGAATGAGACAGCTCTGTATTTGTTATATAATACAATTTTTGTCCCACATTTAATTTACTGTGTTGAAGTTTGGGGGAAGGCATGTAAAACTATTACAAAGCCTGTTTTTATTTTGCAGAAGAGAGCTGTGAGAATTATTTTAGGAAAACAATCATCGTCATCCATCAAATATATTGTTTAATCAACTTAAGTTATTGAAATTTTATGATTTGGTGGATTATTCATTCATTCAACCTTTATTTATACAGGCTAGCCTCGTTGAGCCACGGGGACTCATTTACAAGAGGGACCTGTCTCCCTCACACCCAGGGTCAATTTAGAGTTACCAATCAGCCTAACATTTTTATATTATTATAATATTTTAACTCAACATGCCTGTTTTTGGAGTGGGAGGAAACCAAAAGGGCCTGAAGAAAACTCATACATGCACAGGGAGAACATGCAGGCTCCACACAAAAAGCCTCAGTCAAGTTTTAGACCCATGACGCTCTTGCTGCAAGGCAAGAGTGCTAACCAGCTGCAACCACCGTGCAGCCCTGAACTAATTTCCTCACTTTGCATCTGAGACAGATCTTTCATCTTTGCCCTATGCACATTTTTCTCAGCAGTTTTGCTATTTTTTACACAATATATATTAAATTAAATCTCTTGAGGTAGTGTACTTGGAGAATTTCACACATTAAAAGGCTGCAAAAAACAGATGAATAACAGAATAGGATTGAGCTATATGTTTTATTAAATTAGATAATACGCATTTATTATAGCTCAGTATGTTTTAATATACTTTTAATGTTTCTTTTAACCTAACTGATAGACATTTATGTTTTAAGCATTATAACGCTTGTAGAAAAATAATAATTGAATAAAAATAAAATAAAAAGTCTGCTGTATCCCAGTCAGCCTTTGACTAGGCATTGCTTGGAGTCTAAATTTAGGAAAATTTTAAACCTTTAAATAAATAAAAACTGAGACGTGTCTGATAATACAGATCAGAAACATAAAATAAAAATTGATTACAGTACACTATTCCTGAAAATAATATAACATACTTAAAAAAGGGAATGTTTACTGAGGCATTATAATACAATCCAATAAATATCTACAAAATAAGATATACTTGCTTTAGTTCTTGTATCATGTGAAAATGTGTTGTTGGGTTTGACAGCTATAGTACACAGAGCTGGTTGAAACATTCTCTTCATCCCATTTGCTTAACCACTTCACCTTTAGAATATTTGGTCTTATAATATCTGTAATGAATAAATATATGTTTTCTAAATAAAATAATCATTGCTTCCTCTCTTTGTTCCAACTTGGCAATCGACTGGATCTGAATTGAATGTTGAAACACTAAAGTGATTGATCACTACCAATTAAATGTGCACAGGGCGTTTCCTTTCAAACCTACATGTTAAACACCTCATGCGTACGGTTGTTTTTTTCTGGACAGAACTGGTTGGTTGCAAATATGTCAACATAAGAAATTAAAAGAAAATCAAAACTGAGAACATAATTTAGTACTCATTCCATCTCCCTGCCTGTTTTTACTTTCTCTCTGTTTTCTCCTTGCTGTTGTTGTTGGCTTGACCTCTGATCTTAACCCCTGACTCATGACCCTGAGACATCTGATCAGTCACCACTCTGGAGGAACCAAATTAATAGTGGAGTTGCTTGTTAATTGCATAAGGGGCCAGCTAAAAGATTCATCACCTCAGTCATGGCCATTGCTTTACTTTGACCCCTCCCCTCTTTGGTTTCCCGGAGGGCATTTGAGGGCAAGCCCAGCTGTGCTTTTCCTATAAACCTCTCTGTGTTTGCTGTGTAATTATTCAGCATCAGCCCTTATTAATCAAGTCGATGCCCTTACATTTTAAATGGAAATTGCGGGGATTAATACAAGCATTCATTTTGTCCAGGAAATCTTGATGGCTTTAGCTCACTAATCGAATTGGAATAAAGAGGCCAGAGCGATGGGAGGGGACTTGATTGAATTAAAGGCAAAAGAAAAGCACACATTATACTGTAACAGCCAGCTGGGTCCTCAGTGCAAACACACAAACACAAAGTTCACAGAGCATTGTCAGAAATGACAGTTTGATGAGTCATGAGTGCATTGTGGAACACAATCACAATTTGACCTCAATGGGTTTGGTGATTTGGTAGGTTAAAGCAGTTTTTGTTTCATGTTTCTTTCTATTATCACACTCATACTGAATGTTGCTGTTGTTTTCTCCTTGGACAGTATTTCAATCAGACTCATGCCTATGTCCATGCACACTTTGTGTGTGCACATTTATTGTTGTTAATGTTCCAGGGTCAAATACATTGTAATTAGGGATGGGAACCGAGAACCGGTTCTGTTAGAGAACCGGTTCTTAATAGTCCAATTCCATGGAATCGTAGGATTCATGTCTTAACGATTCAGCTTACCGGTTCTGCAGACTCATGGTGGTGACGTATTCAAGCGCTGACATCACAGACATGCGCCGCGCCCGAGACGAGTGGTGGTGGTGTCTATATATGATATCTATGTTCAAAATGGCGTCGCGGAGGAAGCGCTCAAGCGTTTGGCTTCATTTCACGAAAAAAGATGAGACCAGGGCTACTTGTAACGCATGCAACGCGTCCATTACGATAAAGGGAGGAAATACGTCGAACATGCAGAAGCATTTGGCCACTCGGCATGCGCTGATTTTGAAGAAATGTACCGTTTTTAACACGCTGCTTGGAGGAGAAGGAAGTGGAGAGAAAGCGTCCTCCTCCGTTGTAAATGTTACAGCAGGTAACGTCAAATTCTTTCACTTGTTACCTTTTAGCTATACTGCTTCCACTGTATTTTATAAATAATCTCCCTCTCCTGTAATAACATTTAGTTGACGAGGATTGCCGGAGTCTGGCTGGGTCAGAGGCTGTTAGCACGAGTGGTGCTGCTAGCACACCAACGTTAGCTTCTCCTTTCATGGAAGCAGGGAGAAGCTGTACAAGAGCAGTTCAGTTTCCAACTGGGCAGCAAGAATTTGTTCGGTGGTCGTGTGGATGAAGAGGTCTCACATGGCAAAAGTGGTCCTCAAAGAGAAGCAACAACTCAGTAAGAATGCATTTTAAATATTTTTATCAGAGTTTTGTTTTGATTAAGTTTTATTGTTTATTAGGAAATTCCTAGCCTGGCCCTCGCCTTCCTACACAGCTCCGCTCAATTCTCATTTCCCTTCGTGAAGGACAGGGTGTGGTTTTAACCAGGCTAGGAAAATCCTAATAAACAATAAAAATAAAACTTCATCAAATAGGAATACTACATATATTTTTGGTTTTGGTGAAAGATCATTAAATTCTTTATGAACCCATAATATTTCTTAACAAAAATTGCTAGTTTGTTTTTTTGTTGATGAAGTTTTATTTGTTAGGCATACTACATATTTTTGGTTTTTGGTTTGGTTTTGGTGAAATATTAAATTCTTTATGAACACAAATAGTTTACTATATATATTTACCCAAATGAGAATTGATAACAGAATTGATAAGGAATTGAATCGATAAAGGACATCGATAACGGCATTGATATTGATAATTTCTTATCAATTCCCATCCCTAATTGTAATACACTGCAGCATTTCATGCAGAGAAGCCTCAACAAAGCGTGAACAGAAATGTGAAGATTTGGTTATGTAGGTTCTTTTACAAGATACCTCAAGCCAGGATTCAGACTTTTCCTCCTCAATGTTATTAATGAATGAAGTGAAGCAGGGTGATGGGGGTTTGAAGCCAACCCACCCCAGAAGCACCTTGGTGCTGCAAAGCAAGGTAGCAGCAGAGCTGATAGAGTTAACATTCAGTTCAATTCAGTTTATTTATATCCACCTTTTCCTGGGGGGGTCACTGTAGAAGCGATTACACTTCCGTTTCACACCAGAAGTAGAAGTTCTGCACTGGCTCCTTCGTTGTTTACTTGCTAATCTGTACGCGTCGTTGAAGTTCTGTTTTCTGTTATTTCGATCTAATATTGTCGTGAAGATTTCCCTGCGGAGCTCGGGTACCTGTTGCGCTGTTCGTGGCTGTACGAATAATCAGACAAAGCTGAATTTGTGGCTGCAACTAGTGTGTGTTGAACATGCTCTGAAAACAAAAAGGGAATGTTCCTGTGATAAGCGGTACCGTTTTCATCGCCTACCAACAGATGACGAAACAAAGAGAAATTAGCGGTTCAAAATCTCACAGGGTCAGGTCAGTAAGACTGTTGGAATGTGGATTGACATAATATCAGAACAAACCAAGGACCTTCTTCAAAGGTTGCCCCGTGAAACAATTACAGCAACATTGCCAACAGCTTTTAAAGAGCACTTTTCAAACACAACCTGTCATTGACTGCACACAGACAGTTTTGCAGAAAGCTAAAAACTAGAAGTGAATCATACAGTCACTACTATGCAAATAACACTGTGAAATATTTATTGGCAGTTTCTCCCTCCGGACTAATCAAGTTTATTTCAGATGCTTATGGCGGTAAATGCAGTGACAGGTATATAACACAGAACTATGGTTCCCTTATCAGGCTTGTCACTCGGTGCAACATATCACTATGGGAAATTGCGCCCGCGCAGTTTTACCTGAAGGAATACAATCACGCCTTTACGGCAGGGGCGTCAGCGTTGCGCCAGAGGCCACGCCCTCTGAGTACTTAAGCCGCTGACGCCCATCCATCGATCTCTTATTGCCCTTCACCTCGCTTAAACCTGAACTCTCTCTCTTCGCGGGACTTCTCTGTTGCTTCATCGCTCGACCAGAGGTGAGCTTGCTCCCTACACAGAGCGTACAGAGAATTATTCCTGCGTACTGCTGGGCTAGCGAAAGCTAGTCCGGCACATTTTTCCTTAACCTCGAAGTTTTTTCTTCTCCTCTTTCCGCAGACTGCTTCGCTCGACGGCGCAAACTGCGTCACACCGCTACCTCTGCTAACTCGTAGCAAGGCTAGCCAGCGAAAGCGACGCGACGGAGGAGACGTCTCAAATCAGAAGAAAAAGGATCTCGGAAGGACTCGCTCGCTTTATCTCGGACATGCCTCCGGAGAAAGGAAAGCGAAAGACAAGACTTCCAAAAAAGACCAGCAGAGCGGCGAGTCCAACCTCGCGCGCCTGCCCCAGCGGATGCAGTTTTTCCCTCTCAACGACGGACACCCATGAGGCCTGTCCCGTCTGCTTGGGTATACTGCACGCGAACATGGCGCTGGATGCACCCGACTTTTGCCCACACTGCAGCCAGATGCTGGAGGCGGTGAGGAGGTACCGGGCGGACTTCGTCACCAAGGCTATGGGGGCTGCGGCGGGGCCGGCAGACCCGGACACCACTGAGCCTCTGACTCCCACGCCGGAGCTCGAGAGCATGGCTTTGGATGACAGCACCCGAGTCGAATGGGGCGACAGCCCAGATGTGCTGGCCCCCATGGTGGACTTAACTGTCGACTTTGACACTCGAGGCATGATGAACGAGGACGAGATCTCGATTTCAGCCTCAGGTGAATTTTCTGCGGACGAGGCCGACGTTGGGTACGGGGAACAGGGAGAAGACCTCTCCCGCACCCTGGTACCTGTGCTCCCTGAGACAAACTTTTCCATTCCTGCTCTGTTCGACTTGTGTCACAGAGCAACAGACGCGTTGCAAATCCCATGGCCGGAGCCTCCACCTCGTCAACAAGTCACGAGGTTGGCAGGAAATTATTTTTATTCAAAGCAGCAGGCCGCCACGAGAAAAGGATGCCCATCTTCCCGGACTTCCTCACAGAACTGACTCGCAACTGGTCTCAGCCCAGGGCGCCCATGCTGTTACCGCTCTCACAGTTCCTCGACGTGGACGGGATGGATGAGGTGGGAATAGCCAACGTGCCTCAAATTGAGGACAAGTTGGCATCTCATCTGGCTCCCAAGTCATCCGGGACAAAACCAACTCTCCCCAGCAAAGACTGTCGAGCCTCGGCCTCTCTGCTCGAGAAGTGCTACAGGGCTCAGGGCCTTGTAGCGCGTGCGATGAACGCGTCTGCAATGATGCAAGCTTTCCTGGCTGAAAAACTACAGGAGCTCCAGGTAACGACAGACAAGCAAGCTGCCGCCGAGCTGCTGGATGAAGACCGCAGGGCAACAGACTTTGTGCTCCGCATGATGGGGACAGCAGCTGTTGCTCAGGGCACGGGAATGGCAGAAGTGGTCATCGCAATACGCCATTTGTGGATGACCCTGACTGACCTCCCGGAGGGACAGAAAATTCCTTTTCTCCACCATTCAATAGAACCGAATGGGCTTTTTGGAAAAGCGCTCGATCGAATTCAGACCAGGCTGGACCAGAGGCGCAAACAGACTGAAGCTCTCCGGGTGGGCATCCCTAGGAGAACCTTCATTCCCCCCAGGGAATCAGCTGGGAGCAAAGCACTATAGCCTCGACACAACTCAGCCACACGTGCCCCACCGCAAAAGTGGCCGGCGTACGAGGTCGAGCACCAGCAGAGACTACCGCTGGCTCCACCTCGGACTGAACACGCCTGGAGTAAGAACAGATTTGTTCCCCGCCAGGCGGACCAGTACAGAACCTCCTCGGCAACCGGGACACCAAACAGAAGCGTGCCTGATGAACCAGGTCCACTTCATAACTTTACACGATCACCCGCCCACGCGGTACGGGAAATTATCTTTTCACGTCCAGACTTTGTTTGTAACACGGTACAAAAAGCTGGTGATTCTGTTTTAGACACAAATCATGTTCTTTCTGCTGTGAGTGACATAAAGCCAAATATGTCGTTACACATAAGCACAAATAAAGTTAAAAAAAACAGACTCTGTTTTCTTGACTCACAAAAAAACACAACAACAACAAACACAGTAACATCAGCAGAACAGTCCCCTCTGTTCTCCCAACCGACATAAAGGGCGGGGGCCATCTCTCCCCCCCCTCCCTCACGGCTCACGGGGTGTTAGCCTAATTGATAAATCCTAGCAGGGCATCTCTGCTATGTCTGCAACAGACAAGCACAGAGGCACCTGCAAACAGGCCAGTGTCTCTTCACTAAGGCAGGTGAACGGTGTCACGTGTTCCACCCCCCGTTCCGTTCTAAACCACGGAGCCGGGAACACACAAATCAACCAAACCCGTGACACGTCCGCGCTCCAGGGGTACGCGCCGACAGAATCTGATGACCCACCTTCCTGGCCACTCATTCATCGAACGCCAATAAGGGATGGGGGGCCGCGACAGAAGCCCGCAGGCCAACACCAGTGTCACACATTCATTCTAATGCTGAAGTTGTCCCATTGTTTTCAATGTGCGACGCGTCACGCTTAAACAGTGATTCTGCAGCGTGTGACCGCGCTCACTGTACTGACCCAAACAGGGAACGGGCTGGAGTCAGGAGATCTGCTCGTTTACAAAATATGCATCCCCCCTGACCCATGACCCCCAACAAAAGGAGGAAAAGTAGACACTCTGTTCAGCCTTTATCTAATAATGATAGCAGATTGTCTCTGCTTCCAAACACTCTTGGTCAGAATAGTATGGAGGTACGTCTGTGGGTAGGTCCTCTTCCTAACCTGGTCGACCTTCAAAGGACCACTGAAATCAGGGTATCTGAGGGAGAGCTGGTCTCACCACCTGCTTCTTTCCAAGGACCGTCCATGTCACCAAAAGGAACAGTTTCGCCAATTAGGCTGAGAACTGCGACTAATTTTAGCTTGGTGGCGGAGAAGAACAGACTGATGGCCTCAGGCCTGCCAGAGAATGTGGTAAAAACCATTCAAAATGCACGTGCTGTGTCAACACAGTCTCTCTATGCACGGAAATGGCATATTTTTGAAGCTTGGTGCACAGAAAGAAATATTATTTCTTATTCATGTGACCTGGCTCAGCTCCTCACCTTTCTTCAGGACTTGCTGGAGAAAGGTCACTCTTTCTCAACGATTAAGGTGTTCCTATCTGCAATTTCAGCTTGTCACGAAGGCTGGGGAAGCAGGACACCTGGCGCGTATCCGCTCATAATAAGATTTATGAAGGGCGTGCTAAGGAGGAGGCCCCCCAGCAGGATTTTGACCCCTGGATGGGATCTAGCATGGTCTTGGGGGCTCTCTGTGATCCCCCATTCGAAGCATTGAGCGACATTAAGAAAGACTTATTATCTTACAAGACCGCTCTTCTCCTGGCTCTTTGCTCGGCAAAACATGTGGGTGACCTCCACGCTTTGTCCGTACATCCAATGTGCACCAGGTTCACCCCTGATGGGTCAAAGGTCACCCTAAGGCCTGATCCTGCATATATTCCCAAAGTTTTGACTTTAAACCCCAAAAATCTGGACTTTGAACTCTCTTCTTTTCCATCTGCTCCTATCCTCACTCAGGAACAGGAAAGGCTGAAGGCTGTCTGCCCCGTGAGAGCTTTAAGCACTTACATGCAGAGAACAGCCGAATTGAGAAAAACAAATCAACTGTTTGTGTGCTTTGCTGCACCAGCTATGGGTAAGGCCCTATCAAAACAACGCCTCTCACACTGGGTGACTGAGGCCATTAAAAGGGCGTACAGTAGCAAAGGTCAACAAGCACCCTCTAGAGTGCATACCCACTCTACTCAGGGCTTGGCCATCTCATGGTCACTGTTCAAGGGTTACCAGTTACAGACATCTGTGCTGCTGCGAACTGGAGCTCAATGAACACGTTTGCAAAGCATTACGGGCAGCACGGTGGCACAACTGGTAGAGCTGCTGCCTCTCAGCGAGCAGGTCCTCGGTTCAAATCCCGGTCCGGGGGCCTTTCTGGGTGGAGTTTGCATGTTCTCTCCGTGCATGCGTGGGTTTTCTCCGGGTGCTCCGGTTTCCTCCCACAGTCCAAAAACATGCATGTTGGGCTGATTGGTAACTCTAAATTGACCTTGGGTATGAGTGAGACAGGTCCCTCTTGTAAATGAGTCCCCGTGACTCAACGAGGTTAGCCTGTATAAATAAAGGTTCAATGAATGAATGAAAATTACAGTTTGGATGTTACTACATGTGATGTCACTCAGGCTGTCCTTTCTAACACACAGTAGAAAGCAACCTTGAGATGCCTATTGAATAAGGCGGACGTTCACACTAGGATACATTTCACCAGTGGTGGGCAAATGAACGCTAGGTAGCGCTAAAGCGCTAATCCGCTTACAGTGGACCTAAACTTTTTGTCAGCGTTTTTGTGAATTGACTAACTTTTATAATTCATAAGCGGATTTGTGCTATTTTTATTTAAAATGCAGTACCGCTAATAACTAATTATCTATCAGTAAAAACCAATAAACTTATTTACAAGCTCTTATGCTGCTTGTTTTACCTTTTTCCCCACCGTAAACAGCAGAAAGGAGGAAGGGTGTGAGGGGAAGGGGGGCAGAGCTGAGAACAGACCATGTAGGTAAATGCCTGGGGGTCCCATTTCAGCAGTGGCCCCGGCCCCGCCTCGCCCCGTGCAGTCACCTACATAACTAACATTGATCCTGCTTGTTAATATACATTTAACATAAAAATAATTATAGTTACGATGAAAACGATCATTAAATACGCAATAAAAAAAACGGTCGATTTCTTTATCCCCCTACTAAAAATGGACTATTCCATCTTGACATCTTCCGGGTCACTCAGAGGTGAACTCGGGGGCTAATTCTGTGGCTACTGTTTGTGCTGGGTACTTGGATAAATCCGTAGAGAACCCCGCTGTTTCAAGCCAAATTAACGCGGCCGGAGGAGTTTATTGAGGGTTTTGTGTCGACCATTTGACGGTGAGTCGTTATTTTTATGTATTTTAGTTACTTTTCATTAAATCTGTTGACTACCTATAGACGCTAACGCTGTGTCTGCCGGTAGTGCTGGGTTACTAATGGATAAATCCGTAGAGAACCCCGCTGTTTCAAGCCAAATTAACGCGGCCGGAGGAGTTTATTGAGGGTTTTGTGTCGACCATTTGACGGTGAGTCGTTATTTTTATGTATTTTAGTTACTTTTCATTAAATCTGTTGACTACCTATAGACGCTAACGCTGTGTCTGCCTGTTGGTTGTGCTGGGTTACTAATGGATAAATCCGTAGAGAACCCCGCTGTTTCAAGCCAAATTAACGTGGCCGGATGATTTTATTGTGTCTTTTGTGTCGACCATTCGACGGCGAGTCGTTAGTTTCATGTATTTGGGTTACTTTATGTATAAATGCGGTGGCGACACACCCGTGTATTTGAGATTTAAACGTGGTTTTAGGGATTAAAAGATCATTCTATTTTTTGTTAATTTCGTGGCCGAATAGAATATATGTACGTAAAGTATTAAATAAATCCTTTGATTTTTGTAATTTCATCCTTTTAGGATCATTTTTGTTACTTTTCAGTTGGCAGTGTAGTGCAAATATTGATAACGCTGCCGGCTATATATATATATATATATATATATATATATATATATATATATATATATAAATATATATATATATATATATATATATATATATATATAATATATATATATATATATATATATATATATATATATATATATATATATATATATATATATATATATATATATATATATATATATATATATATATATATATATATATATATATATATATATAATATAGAAATATATAAATAGCGGATTAGATTAGCTTCCCCTAATTTTCATAAGACATTTGTGCTTTTGAAATTGTGGACCTAAAAAAATTAATAAGCGTTTTAGAAATTGTGGAACTAATTTTTTAATTAGCGGTGCCCAGCTTTGCATTTCACTGAGCATTTCAAGGGCGTGAATGAATTACGTTCCCATAGTGATATGTTGCACCGAGTGACAAGACTGATAAGGGAACTGAAAGTTATGCACCATAACTCATGTTCCCTGAAGGAAGGGAACGAGGTGCAACATACCTGGCCCTTTCAATGCTGAAAGCTCGGTGAAGTGCATTCTGGAGATCGATGGATGGGCGTCAGCGGCTTAAGTACTCAGAGGGCGTGGCCTCTGGCGCAACACTGACGCCCCTGCCGTAAAGGCGTGATTGTATTCCTTCAGGTAAAACTGCGCGGGCGCAATTTCCCATAGTGATATGTTGCACCTCGTTCCCTTCCTTCAGGGAACATGAGTTATGGTGCATAACTTTCAGGTTTCTGGACTATCTGCGTGCTGGAGATCAGGTGATGGGTGATCGTGGTTTCACAGTGAGGGACCTGCTGGAAGAGTGTGGTGTCAATCTAATCATTCCAGCATTCACACGCAAAGGATGCCAGCTTATTTCAAGTGAGAAGTGAGAAGACATTAAATGTAAACATTTTTCTCAAACATGTACAGTACTGGTGTACTTGCTGTAAACGTAACACAACTCTTAACATGTTTTTTAAAGGATGCAATGTTAACTATATTACATTAGAAAAGTATTTGCTAAAATGATTCATTTGTTATGTACAATAGTTGACTGTTAAACTTCTTACAAGGTTAGATTTTTGTGTGCAATATATCAGTTAATTTTGGATTAAACTACTGTTTCTATCGAAATGTCACTTTTTTCATTATCAGGTTTTTAAAGATCGTTTCCTGTCTATTTCATTATTTGTTTTCATTTACTGTATTTTTAAGAGATCCAGGTATTTTGGGCAGAGATTAATTTTCTTTGCAATAAACTACTGTTTCTATCTAAATGTCACTTTTTTCATTATCAGGTTTTTAAAGATCATTTCCTGTCTATTTCATTATTTGTTTTTGTTTACTGTATTTTTAAGAGATCCAGGTATTTTGGGCAGAGATGAATTTTCTTTGCAATAAACTACTGTTTCTATCTAAATGTCACTTTTTTCATTATCAAGTTTTTAAAGATAGTTTCCTGTCTATTTCATTATTTGTTTTCGTTTACTGTATTTTTAAGAGATCCAGGTATTTTGGGCAGAGATGAATTTTCTTTGCAATAAACTACTGTTTCTATCTAAATGTCACTTTTTTCATTATCAGGTTTCTAAAGATCATTTCCTGTCTATTTCATTATTTGTTTTTGTTTACTGTATTTTTAAGAGATCCAGGTATTTTGGGCAGAGATTAATTTTCTTTGCAATAAACTACTGTTTCTATCTAAATGTCACTTTTTTCATTATCAAGTTTTTAAAGATCATTTCCTGTCTATTTCATTATATGTTTTCATTTACTGTATTTTTAAGAGATCCAGGTATTTTGGGCAGAGATTAATTTTCTTTGCAACAAATTCATCAACTAATGTTGTAAGCATGTGTGAAAAGTAAAAGTTCTCAAGGTGCTTCATTTGTGAATCAGTAAAGTCTTTGTCAAAATAAATGTCAAGCTCCAGGTGCACAGTTGGTGTTGCTGAAACCAAAACACAGGCTTGGTGATGTGGATTTTTAAGGCTTTGCCTGGGCTCTATGTTTGCCTTAAGGTAAATAAGATTGTGTCCCACCTCTCTTAACATAACAGGACCAACCTTGTTACTGTGAAGATACTAATAAGCTTCAGAGCTTTTCAGATTGCTCATCGCTTCGCCATCTGAAGCAACTGTCAACAAAGTAGCTAAATATGCTAGTAGCTAAATATGCTAGTGTACGTTATTTTCGGACACTTCTTCAAGTCGTCCTCCCACCCCTCAATAGCTGTAGGTAGCGGTAAAACAATATCTCCACATTTGAGTTGTGATTGTTCGTGTTCCCACATATTTTATGACCTAAAACCTCTGACAAAAACCGGTTAGCGTGTTGCTAGTGTGTAAAAAAAGTGCAGGTTCTGACTTCCGGCAGAAGTCATTTCCATAATTCACGCAAGGCATCATGGGGGCTAGGAATAAGGTCAATAGCACCAAGTCACAACAGAAGTCCTCTTAGGGCACTGAACAGAAACGTGAAAAGGTAACCCAATTCCATAGCTCAATAACGTGATGAAGTGATAATATGTCATTTTGGGGCGGGGTGGGGGGAGGAGGAGCATATTCAACTATAAGCATCAACTTCATTTGGTGGATTGATTAGGTGTAAGGTTTTCAGTGGAAGCTTCACCGTTTCTTCATTCCGCAATGAATGTGAATGAATGGGGTGTCACAGATGTTGGACAGCATCAGGTCAAAATACTTTGTATTTAAAATATGCAAAATGTACTTTTTTTCCCCTTCCAACAATCACAGCTGCATTCTTTCACTGAGTAGCCTAACACATGGTTAGTTTGTTGGGAACAATGGTCCTCATGCACGAACATGTTCGTATTTCTATCCTAAATTTCTCTTACTTTTGTTCGTACTAAGCGTTCGTACGAACATGCCACGTCAGATTCAACAAACTCTTCTATCCTCAGGAAAAGTGTGTAAATGAGCTGCGTACTATGATGAATCCCACCTGTTCTATTCACCTGCGCGTGCACGCGGAGAGGTTATTTACATAATTCCCACCCCTCAAAACACCATATAAGGCTACGTTTCCTGCCTCAGAGGCAAAACGTGTTCGTTCATAAAATGACAGCGAAAAGTAAAAAGAAGAACTCTACCGGTGCGGAGATTGAAGTTCTGCTCTCTGAGGTCAAGAAAAGAAAATCTGTCCTTATTAGCAGCGTCACTCATGGGAGTAAATGACCAACTAAAGCCAAATAATGTTTGTTTATAATAAATGTGGACCTTAAGATATACATGCGTCCTGGTGGCACACTGGGTAAAGCATTGCACCGCTTCTCGAGACCTCGTGGGTTTGATTCCCACAAGTTATGACTATTTTTTTCCCCTTTAGATTATTTATTCATTCCAGATTAAAAAGACTTTATGCTTCATTTCTTTTTGTATTGTAAATAGTTTTCTTGTGTTTTTTTAAATCTGGAATGAATTAATAGGAGAGAAAAAAACGTTGTCCCATGTGGGAATTGAACCCATAAGGTTCGGAACTGCAACGCAACACTCTACTCATTGAGCTATCTGAGCTCTATGACAGCAACAGGAGGAGGTCAATGTAAAGTCTGCGTTACCGAAGTCTGCGTTACCGAGACAAATTAAACTTAAATTAATTCATAATTTAAGTTGGTTTCAGTTTGAGATCTTCATATTAATATTGTAGTGTTAGAAAACGGCATTGATAACAAATTGATTTTAATTTAAATACTTTAATCCGTTAGTCATTATTACATTTAAAATTATAATTCGACTTCAAACAGAACCTATTGTCAAAAACAATTGTGGTGCGTGACTTTTTTAAACTCTAAATATTTTCTAAATAACGAAATATGAAGTTATTAGTGGAGAAATTCCGTCTGGATGACAGCAGACCGACTGCTCGTAAAATATACGACAGGTCCGGACCACTCGTAAATTTTGTTCGTATCTGAAAAAAATCGTAGGATACGAAAACATTGTTGAATGCCACAAATGATCCTAAATCACTCGTACGCACAGTTTAAGAACAAATTTGTGCGTACGAACGGTTCGTGCATGAGGGCCATTGTCTCAATCATAGTTGTTGGCAAATTTATGAATGGAAAGCCCCAAAGCTTGTTAGTCCAGACTGCTGAGATGCTGACCATAAGTCCTTTTATCTCATGAATCTGCAGGGTACATAACATAGTAATAAATAAAAAGTTGTTAGTGTTGTACAGTATACAGTAGGTACAAATAACTCATATAAAATACATTTCTAAAGCATATGCAGCAACAGTTTTACTTACAAATCCCCTGTCCATTCTAACAAATCTACCTTTCCTCTCTCTCTTTAACATTCCACCTCTCCATCATGCCTTCTTTAACCGTGTCCTCAGTCCCTGCATCCCAGATTGACAGACAGATTAGATTGGACACAGTTGATGGCGGTAGAAGCAATCAGATCTGGTGTTTGGCAGAGGTTTTGTTTGTGTAAAATGACACACAGGCCTCTCTCCATAAGAGATGCCATTGGCACAATCTCACAGGGCGATTACTATCAGGCCTGGTGGAGGTGTTCCAGCATGTCATTTGTCTGTCATTTGTTTGTCAACTGACGACAGCTCTGTGTCTCTCCAGTGTATTTGAGTGTGTGTGTCTGCACCGGGTGAAAATGCACATTGTTGTATATTTCCTTTCCTATTTCCTCCCCTCCAGCGCCTCTCCTTCAGGTATCGTCTTTTCTATTTGATATGGCAGTGACATTTTTTGACAGCATGTAGATAGATAAGATTTGTTGCGCCTATGAGCCATCAAGGGATTAGAAATGCACATTCCTTTTGGCAGACACTGTCTACATGGCTTTCTCTTGACAATGCAAGATTCAACCAAACAACACTTGTGTACCTCTCCTTAGTTTTGCACTGACTATGACAGGAGAAAAGCCACACACCACTTGGTGTGCTACTCAGAAAATAGTGTCACACAAACCCAAACAAGGAAACAAGACAGTAGGATAGATCTGTGCACAACAATTCTCAGCTATATAGGCTCATTAGTCAAATCTATTTTAGGTCACAATTTTGAACTTTATGAACAAAATTTCACTTGAGCAGAGGAAAACTGAGTCCCAGAATAAACTGTGGCCAATGTAAAATCCAAACTTGTGAGTTATCTAAATGATTATTGAGTGTGAATGTTCACCCTGACCTGAAACAGAACATCTTGATGCCTGGAGATGAAGGTAACTAAGATTAAATTACATTGACTGACACTTGGAACTATCAAACATCTGCTCAGTCTTTTCCCTTTTAGTCAAACGTGCAAAAAGTGATTCCTCAGATTATCTCTTATGCTTGAATATTTTAAGGCCTCTTTATCCACAGTGAGTTGGCCATTGACCAGTTATTTCATAGTCTCTGAAAAATCAATCAAGTTTGAACTGCTTACATCCTAGCTTACAGAGGACTTGCCTGTTTATGTGAGAAGACTATCACAGCAAGAGTTGAGGGATGTATAGAAGACAATCATGGCACTTGCATGTCCAAAGATATTTGGTCTTTGAGACTTTGAAAACAAACANATATATATATATATTAGAAAAATCAAATAAGCATCCTAACCTTTTTTAAAATGTTCTTTATTTCTGTAGCTTTTTGCAAGGCCATGTACTTTGTGAAGCCAAGCATTTATTTTATGCGTATTACAAACAGCCTTGTTTTGGTTTTCCTGGCTCAGGCAACAGGCTATGAATCAGACCTATTTTTTTTCTTAAGTGGCTAGTTAACCCCCACATAATGTGGAATTCCAACAAACATCTTCCTCCTCATATTCTTCAACGTCCGCCATCTCTGTAACAGCCCAAAAACATCCCCAAATACCCCACCAGCCCTTGGTCTGATTTATAGTGTCATTAATGTCAGGCTATCAGTGGACATGAGCGCATGAGACAACAGACGAGCCGCCCCAAAAACAAATAGTTTTGATTAAAGTCAAGGACATTCCGTACGGCTTTACCGTAGAAAGACATTCATCACTTTTGATGTTGACCCTCCCTTGCAGCTTTCCTCTCTCCCCTCTGCTTGTCTGCCCATTTGGTGGTGGAGGTGATTGTGAAGGCTGAAAAAACCCAAGGGCTGAACTAACACAGATACAGACAGCTTATGTGTGAGAGGTTATACAACGTGAGTGGTGCAAAAGTTGGAACAGCAGGGATTTGATTAATTGAACTCTGAAGGGATTACAGTGTAGAGGTTTAGGCAGACAAACAGCGAATCATAGACAGAGATGGATTCTAACATCTCTCTTTGGAAGCAGGCAGCCAAACATTTAAATTTAACTTATTTAAGTAATATTGGTTAATGCATAGCTATAATCTGTTTTCAGTTTATATATACCATGTATATCCCATGGCAACAAAACTGTTACCGTGCTGCCCTGTGATACATCTCAACTGTTACGTTTACAGGTACCGTATTCTCCGGCCTATAAGTCACACCTTTTTGCATACATTTCTAAGCCCTGCGACTTATAGGCCGGTGCGACTTATACGTGGATTTTTCGTTTTTTTCACTTTGGTCAAAAAAATGGTCACTCAATTTAATGGTTTTTAACCGTCAAAGTGCATTTATCAAGAAAAGTTCAACTGAGACACACTTTTACTGTAATGTCAGCTAACAAGAATATATATTTTTATGTGGTTATCTTTAAAGATCAAAGAGATGCAGGTCTGTTTGCTGCACTGCAGGTCTGTTGTTGCTGCGCTTGCTCGTTTTGTGCCGTGAGGTGCGACTTATAGGCCGGTGCGACTTATACGTGATTTTTTCCACTTCATTGGACATAATTGGACTGGTGCGACTTATACTCCGGTGCGACTTGTAGGTCGGAGAATACTCCACATTTAGTGTTCAGCTGGTCAGTGGCTACAACACCCATGCAAACTTTTTCATTATGACTTCTGGAGAGTTATAAGCAATATGTAGATAAGAGAAATGAAAATAAGACATCAAATTCCACAAACCAAATCTGTTAATGTGTTAGGAAAAGGGTCAATGTAGGGAGGATTCCAGAGACGAGAAGAAAAGCACTACTTTACTGCTGTTACTAACTTTTATCTCCCACCAAAAAAAGCTTCCAGTTTGTGTAAACAGATCCCAAAGACTCTGCAAAACCTTTCCTCTTTCATGTTTCTCTTGCCCGGCCACCCAGTCTGAGCTCCAGCCCACAGGACTTCACAATAACTGGGAGGTCAAGGTTTAAGGGAAAAGTTTAAGATGAAATCATGAGAATTGAAAAGGTCCACAAACAAATTAGTTAATGAGTGGCGAAGAAAAACTATAACGGCAGCATTTAACACGTAGGCCAAACAGAAATCACAGCTTTGGCTAAACTTTAGCCAAGATACATCTGTGCTTACCCTTTTCTAATAAGCTGTATTATTCTAATGTGCTAGTGTGTTATTCTAAGCCTGGCTGTTTTTAAGTCTCATTTTGTCACGGCTTAGGAGAAACCGTCTGATTTTAATCAAGACAGCTTTAGGTGTTTTCCTTGACTCCAGATGTTTTGGCCCCCATCTTAGAAAACTTTTTTCCCTTCTTTTATTTCCTTCCCTTCAATAGAGACATAAGTGGAAGGTTATTGTGCTCTTCAAGGTCTCTCTTAAACGTCTCTCCCACTCAAATATTTGGACAGTTACAAGAAGAGAGAAATGTTTCAGGTGCAGCCTGACAAGAAAGGATAAAAAATAAAAATAAAACACTTTGGGGGAATGAGTTTGGAAAAGATTACCAGGAAAGCAATGCTTAGTCAGTTCTGCTCAATAAGTCTACCCAAAAAACAATTTATTCAAGAAAAATGATAGTAACAATGAAGCTTCTATGTAACATTACATTTTTATTTGTTATAGCAGATCTGTGACATAATTAGCACAGACATCTCTGATCATGTAAATCACTCTTTTTTTATTCCATTGCATTACTGGATGGTTCCACATGACACCACACTTCAGAGTCTTCCTTGCATGAGAGTGTGCAAATGTATGTTTAGATCTGACCCGATTTAACCAGCCCCACATGTGACACTCAGAGAGGGTTTGATTTCTCACTCCTGCTGAGACCCATCCACCCCTGGTTCTCATTGAGGCTTGGTTTCATGCTCATGGTGCAAACACAAAATGGTAGGAAAAAAGAGGACAGGAAAGGACCAGAAAAAAGAACACGGACAAAGAAAATAAATATAAAACAGAGTATCATTGATGCAGAAAAATTCAAGCCATGTGGATCTTCTGCCAGGGAACAACAGGCGGTTCTGGACTGCAACAAGAGGCATCTCAGTGTTTTCATCCTGCATGCAATGTGTGTCTACAAATGCTACTAACTTTGAAAGGAATTGGAAACTTGAGCATTTTGGGGAAGCTATGCTGACTCAAAAAAAAAAAGAGGGGGTGGGGGTCCGAGTGGTCTATCATAGATTCATGGAGTTAGAAATGTTAGGGCATGCTTATGTTCTTCTCTATGACTGGCATGAAAAAAAGGGAACAAAAGAGTGTAGCATATTTACAACGGACACAAACAATATACAGTACTAACTTACCAAAAATGAAATTTAACATAATAAATCCATCTCCATGTTTATGTAATAGAGCGAGACTGATCCAATCATAAATGTGCACTGGTTACCAGCCACCACAGCAGTGGCATAAATCTTGAGATCAGCAAGTATTGATGGGGGTTTGACTACCGATTTGGTAACATGTGTGCATATCCATTTCCCTGACAGAGACTGATTGCACATAACTGTAGAGGTAATAGAATTGTCTTTAAAGGGCTGGACATAATTTATTACAAGTAGAAGGTATGGCTACACCTGCGGTGCATCCCATTACTCTACATATCAGTCCTCCTTTTGTCAATTACACTCTTCATTCCTGACTTATAGCACTAAAGCATAGGAGGTCAAATGCCTCCCTACAGCTATTTCAAAAGGGTATATCACATGTGCAATTCAAGTTTGTAGGATCACAGACACACCCAAATGCTTTCAGAAGTGATGTAAAACAATGTACAGTTAGGCAAGAAAGTTAATTCTCAATAGTCCAGGTATCAAATCCGCTCATTCTCAATCAGTTCATCTGGACAGTTTCTTTTTAGCAGAAACGTTTCACCCTCACTCCAGAGGGCTTCCTCAGTCAGAGTAGTCCAAAGCACACTGAAGTTAACCCACCAAGTAAGCAACTTATGTGGACCAACCAGTTTGCTGTAGCCAAGATGGTTTCTGGGGGCGTGTCCCTCGTCGACTCCTCCCAGGCAGGCAGACATGTCCAAAGTGGTTCAAGACAAGAAAGTTAATTCTCAATAGTCCAGGTATCAAATCCGCTCATTCTCAATCAGTTCATCTGGACAGTTTCTTTTTAGCAGAAACGTTTCACCCTCACTCCAGAGGGCTTCCTCAGTCAGAGTAGTCCAAAGCACACTGAAGTTAACCCACCAAGTAAGCAACTTATGTGGACCAACCAGTTTGCTGTAGCCAAGATGGTTTCTGGGGGCGTGTCCCTCGTCGACTCCTCCCAGGCAGGCAGACATGTCCAAAGTGGTTCAAGACAAGAAAGTTTATGCTGCGTTCCAGTTGTCCTCGGAGGTCGTAATTACGAGCTTCCGAGCAGTAAAAATCAACTGGAACGCCCCCTCAGGTCGTAATTACAACTCGTGGACTCGGTCTCGCCGCACCATACCCGAGTTCGCCGAGATCATCGTTTCAAGATGGCTGCTCCTCGCATCAACAGTGAGTGAAAGAGTTACTTTTTACTCTTTTTCGCTGTTCTTTGTGGTTTACTCAGCCGTAACTTCACATTAACGCATTCAGGCACTGTAGTTCTTTACAGTAACGACAATGATATGTTTAAACAGCCGCTGTGCGTCGACAACGGCTCGCTAAACGGTGTGAGGCGGCATTGTTGTTGTTTAGCACAGTACTCGTTTTAGCTGTTCAGCGTTCATTGTTTATCATTAACTCAGTAACACATTTCGTACTTTACAGTGATTATTGTACGATATGTCGCCTAATAATTAGAGGGTGTTTCTAAGCGGTTTGTGTTTTCTAAAGAACGTGATTGTTGTGTTGATGATGTAGCTGCGTAGGAGGCCTGCAACATGTTCTTTGTTCACCTTTACATGTGTTTTTAGCTAGTAAACTAATGTTTTGCACCATAAACTGTTTTTAAAAGGTCTATCAAGATTTATCTTGGCTTGTCAGGGTGGAAATCCAGTTTAACAGAATCAATTATTTAGTTTAAAAAAAAAATGCAAACTTGAAACCCAAACCATCCTGTCAATCCACAGCTGTGTGTGTGTGTGTGTGTCTGTGTTGGGTGTGTGTGTGTGAGAGAGAGTGAAAATCGACCTTATTTATAATTATTATTGTGGGTTAGTTTTGTGAGTTACTGTCATCTGTGATTTGTTGTTAACCATGTGTATATTTCTTTGCAGTTTGTCGACATGGAGATGAACATGTTCCTGGACCCGAGCAGACAAACCTGTTTCCCTGGTCCCTTGTTCCAGAGGAATGGTGACTCCTTGACATATTTTATTGATGAAAATTGAACTGTACAAGTCCAGTTACTGCAACTCAACGACTCTACAGCAGGTTACCTGTGCCTTGTTGTCATACGTTATTAAAAACAATTTGAAATAACAAATGCACAAATTCTTGTCTTACTTCACAATAAGTGTGGTTTTTCAGTAGAATAAAGGAAAGCAGGTAATGAAAAGAAACTACTTAGAATGAAAGTAAATTCAGTGTAAAAGAGGAACACCTCTGGTATTCAAAACACGACAATTTGTCATGATGCACTGCAGTTTTTCATCAATATTTTTGGAAACCGATGTACTTGCAGAGAAACTAGTGCTCTCATGTTCTCATCGGGCAGTTTTAAAATTACTACCGGTACATAGAAATGCTTTATTTAAGCACTGACTTTTAAGCAGGTGTTATTGTTGTGGGAAACTAAGTTTTGCAGCTGGTTTTTGAAGCTGTAAAATGTGTTTACCTATACCAGCTTATGTTTATGGCGTGGTTTATCCACACAGATATAAATGACAGCGAGAGAGTGGCATGTCAGATAAACACATTTAATCAAAACAGCACTATAACAACACTAGAACATTTTTTGACAAGTTATGACAAGCTAATACAAGTACAGCATCCACACATCACAGTAAAGAGTAATTTAGTCATTTTCATCCTGCCTTGGACAGCTGTTTGGGTGATCCTGACACACTGGTGAAGCCCCAATGCAGAGGTTATGCAGAAGGCAGACTGCCATGATGACAATCATCACCACATCAATTCGTTAGGCCAGGGGATGAAGGTGTGTCCCATTGTGCAAAATGGCCTTCAGTACTTCCATGATGATCCTGTGCGCTGAGGACTGCGAGACATCAAATTTGTCAGACATCTCCCTGAAGCTGTTCTGGTTGGCCATGTACCACAGGAACATCAGGACCTTCTTTTCTACAGGGACTGGTGCTGCACCTTGACTGCTCCTTCTTTATGCCTTTCTCCTGCAGCTGCATCATTACAGATGTGAACTGGGTCTTGTTGACTCCGAAATGACACACACCATGTTCAGCATCACCTCCCATAGTCTTCATGATTATTCCATGTGTCCGTAGGTTTGTGTGTATCAGCAGCATCCTAAAATACAAAGAAATTAAATTGTTTTGTTACTATGGACCATATGAGTCTGAAATAAAGTTTTGATTGATTGAAGTTTAATAACAATTTTAACAATAAACCATAAAAACGTCTGCTAATGGTTTGAGGTAGTAAAAAGAAAAGAAAAACAATGTTCAGCACTTTCTGACTTTATTTATCTAATGATAACTTCTGTACTGCTGCTATAATCCTAAAAGAGATCGAATTAAAACTATAAAGTAGATGTAAGAGCCTCAAGACCATAATTAACAAAAATAAGCTTATTTATAAATAAATAAAAACTACTGGTTAAAACAACATACCTGGTTAACATTTCAAGAGCCTCAGAATTGCTTTTAAACTTCGCTGCTGGTCTGGAAACCTTTTTATAATCCAACAAAGCAAGAACAACAACAGCTTCGTAGCGGGCGTCCATCTTGTTTTCGTCATCGTGCCGACAAGCTAACCGGAACGCATTTAACTCGGTGGTGACGTCATTCCAGGTTGGTAATTTCGACCTCCGAGGCAACTGGAACGCAGCATCATTCTCAATAGTCCAGGTATCAAATCCGCTCATTCTCAATCAGTTCATCTGGACAGTTTCTTTTTAGCAGAAACGTTTCACCCTCACTCCAGAGGGCTTCCTCAGTCAGAGTAGTCCAAAGCACACTGAAGTTAACCCACCAAGTAAGCAACTTATGTGGACCAACCAGTTTGCTGTAGCCAAGATGGTTTCTGGGGGCGTGTCCCTCGTCGACTCCTCCCAGGCAGGCAGACATGTCCAAAGTGGTTCAAGACAAGAAAGTTAATTCTCAATAGTCCAGGTATCAAATCCGCTCATTCTCAATCAGTTCATCTGGACAGTTTCTTTTTAGCAGAAACGTTTCACCCTCACTCCAGAGGGCTTCCTCAGTCAGAGTAGTCCAAAGCACACTGAAGTTAACCCACCAAGTAAGCAACTTATGTGGACCAACCAGTTTGCTGTAGCCAAGATGGTTTCTGGGGGCGTGTCCCTCGTCGACTCCTCCCAGGCAGGCAGACATGTCCAAAGTGGTTCAAGACAAGAAAGTTAATTCTCAATAGTCCAGGTATCAAATCCGCTCATTCTCAATCAGTTCATCTGGACAGTTTCTTTTTAGCAGAAACGTTTCACCCTCACTCCAGAGGGCTTCCTCAGTCAGAGTAGTCCAAAGCACACTGAAGTTAACCCACCAAGTAAGCAACTTATGTGGACCAACCAGTTTGCTGTAGCCAAGATGGTTTCTGGGGGCGTGTCCCTCGTCGACTCCTCCCAGGCAGGCAGACATGTCCAAAGTGGTTCAAGACAAGAAAGTTAATTCTCAATAGTCCAGGTATCAAATCCGCTCATTCTCAATCAGTTCATCTGGA
>JBBPBX010001501.1:73785-101991 GCA_038048925.1 Garcialebias charrua | reverse complement strand
GTAACGCTCACAAAGAATCTTTGCCACCGTGGCAGCCGTTTGATCCTTAGCCGGGAAGGCTTGGGCATACCGCGTAAAATGATCTGTCACAACTAGGATGCTGGAAAACCCCTGCGAGTCTGACTCAAGTGATAGAAAATCGATGCACACAAGGTTGAGCGGGCCTTGACTTGTTATCTGATTTAAAGGAGCAGCTCGCTGCGGAAGTGATTTACGAGTGATGCATCTTCCACAGTTTTTTACATATTGCTCAACCTGAGCTCCCATCTTGGGCCAATAGAACCTGTCACGGACAAGTCCAAGAGTTTTTTCCACTCCCAGGTGCCCAGATTCGTCATGGAGTGATTTTAACACCATGGAGACATGTTCTGTAGGGAGCACTATCTGGTGAATTTCATCTCCAGAAGATCTCTTAACTTTTCTATAGAGCAAACCCTCTTTGATGACAAGTTTACTTGCCTCTCTGTTTAGCAAGTTAGCCACAGTGTTATCCCCTGGTGAAAATGGCGTGCCCTGCCAAAGTGATTGCTTAATGGGAGCGATTGCTGGGTCTGCATCCTGGGCTTGAATGATATCGTTGTGGCTAAGTCGCATCAAACAACCCAGATCGAGGCGAACTGGATAAGCGTAGCAGGCAGGAATGCCTTCAGGGGAAACTCCTAGAGACTCTGCGACTGTGATTGTCTCGTCACAAACTTTTGGTGTGTTGATCTGCTTACACAATGCTTTGACACTTTCAGGTGGCACAGTTTGCCAGTCTTTATCTTCTGTTGGTAAGGGGTTTCGTGATAGCGCATCAGCGTCGATGTTGTGAGCCCCTAATCTGTACTGCAATGTGAAATTGTATGTTGAAAGGGCAGAGAGCCAGCGATGACCAGTGGCATTGAGCCTAGCTGTTGTGAGAATATATGTTAAAGGATTGTTATCCGTTTGTACTTTAAACTGAGCTCCATACAAATAGTCATGGAATTTGTCAACCACAGCCCACTTTAGAGCCAAAAACTCAAGTTGGTGCACCGGATAGTTTTTCTCAGATGCACTCAGCTTCCGGCTTGCGAAAGCCACAGGTCTCAATCCTTCAGGGTGTTCTTGATTCAGGACTGCACCCAGGCCATGCAAACTGGCATCTATGTGGAGGGTATAAGGTTTGGATGGGTCAGCAAACGCCAGTACAGGAGCATTTGTGAGGCAGTGAATGATCTGTTGAAATGCCTCACTGCACGACTGATCCCATCGATCGCCGAAAGGCTCGTTAACCCTGTAGTAGGTTTTGCTTGTCCCTTGATTACCCTTACTTTTCTTTTGTGTGGGAGGATATCCTTTGCATAGTTCAGTAAGGGGTCGGACGATGATGGAATAGTTTTTTATGAATCGCCGATAGTAGCCACAGAATCCAAGGAACGACTGCAGAGAAGAGAGATCAGTTGGCTGCTTCCACTGGGTTACAGCTTCCACCTTTCGGGAGTCGGTAGCAATACCATGCTCAGAGACAATGTGACCAACATAGGTAACTTGTGAACAACAAAACTGGCACTTGTCAAGGGACAGCTTTAGTCCAGCCTCCTCAAGGCGTGTTATAACCTTAAGCAGCCTCTCTTCATGCTCTTCAAGGGTTCTGCCAAACACAATCAGATCGTCCAGGTACACTATGACCTCCAGCAGATGCATATCTCCCACGGCTTTCTCCATAAGCCTTTGGAATGTTGCAGGAGCCCCGGTTATGCCCTGCGGCATCCGTTCAAATTGATAGAACCCCAGAGGACATATGAAGGCTGTTTTTTCCTTGTCCTCTTCGGCCATAGGGATCTGATAGTAGCCACTGCGGAGGTCTAAGACAGAAAACCACTTACTGCCCGTCAGACAGTCTAATGCATCGTTGATCCGTGGCACAGTGTACTGGTCTGGGATTGTTCTGCGATTTAAGGTTCTGTAGTCTACACACATCCGCAGTTGACCATTCTTTTTGCGGGCGAGGACAATGGGAGAAGCGTAGGGACTTCTTGATTCCTTTATGATGCCTGCTGCAAGCAACCCTTGAAGGTGACGCCTGAGATCATCCAAATCGGCTGGAGCAATGCGGCGAGAACGCTCCCGGAAGGGGGTACTGTCAGTTAGGCGGATATGATGCTCCACACCCTTGGCCAAACCTACATCCCATTCATCAGTTGAAAACACATTGGAATGCTGTGACAGCTTGTGTTGTAGTCTTTCTTTCCATTCTTTGCTGATCGCAATGTCACCAAAGTGGAACAAAGACGGGTCAATGGGGGGAACAGTATTGACCTTCGTTCCTGGGGCATCCATCACCATGTCAGCTATATACAGGTGAGCAATAGTGGTGCCCACTGGAATAGCTGTCTGCTTTAATGACTCATTTTGCAGTAGCACCAGAAAACTGTTCTTATCTAGGATTTTAGAGAACAGTACTGTTGGCGGGACCAATACACTTGGTGGAAGAGCAGGTGAGGTAGCACGTTCAGTTATTAGTATGCTGTCTTCTACTTCTCGATTCTCTTTGACTTTACAAATGGCAATGTGCTCTGTGCCAGCAGGAATGATTAGGGGGCCCGGCCCTGTCCACTTTACATCAGCCACAGGTAAGTCTTTAGTATATCTAGTGAGCTCTGGTTTATGGACCGATAAAGAACTTTGTTCCTGCACTTGGACCCTGGCTGAGTGGGCGTGCTCTAAACCTTTTGCTTCTGGGTTCGAGTTGATAGGTTGAATCCCTTTGACATTTGTACCGACCAAGACTGGTACGGTCTCGGAACAACGTGGGTCAGGACACACTAAGGCAAGAACAGGGACGGACTTGAGTTTTTTGGACTTTGATTGCCTAGGAAGCTCCAAATCAATATGAATGTAACCCTTGAATGGGTAGCTGCTCTCTGATTCACTGAGACCCCATATGGCTAGACCAGTAACTGGATGGAGTGGGATGTGCGACAGGTGTTCTGAGTACCAACTGTCAAAGATGATAGTTACTTGGGACCCACTATCCATCAGAGCAGTACAAAGCTTGCCATTGATTTTGACTTTGGCAATAGAAGGAGGTCCAATTAATCCCTCTGGCAAACTATTTGTCCGTACCATGGTAACACTTCTCCTTACATTTGCATTAGTGGGTTTTGTTCTTGCATTGCGGTTTTGTTTCTGGTTTGTCCTTTGTTTTCTTTGCGCCTGTATCAGCTTCTGTATTACTTTGGGGTAGTTCTCTGGGGCTGTGCATTTAGTTGAAAAATGTCCATCATCCCCACACCGATAACAGAAGAAGTCACTCGGGTCCCTTGATGTGAAAGTTCTTTGGGGAACTGGATTTGACTCAAGTTCATCGTGGGGTGGCGCTGTAGCAGGGCTGTAACTGGGCTGAATGGACAGAACAGATACTTGCTTTCTGAGCTTTACAACTTCTTCTCTTAAAGCTTGCAGGCCTTTATCCTCTTCAGTCTCTTTCAGTGTGTTGACTGTGGGCTCAGAGGTTGCAGCAGCATTACTTGGCAGGAATGACGAGGTGGTAAATTCACTCACTTGTGTTCGGAGCCGTTGTATTTCAGCTTTTATATCTTTTATCTCTTTGTCTGGTATTGCAGTGGTACTTTTAGCATACACGGCTTTGGGAGGTTGTAATCTACGACGTGAAGCTTCGTGTTCCTCTTCAAGCCGTATTTCATTCAGCAACTGTAAGAATGAAGGGGGATTTTTCCGGCGTTCTCTCAGTCGAAGATTTAAAATCATTAGATCTGACCGAGTGCCTCCTTTAATGAGCTGGTCTAGACGTGCTTGGTTGGCGGTAGCCGACTGCAGACCACCCTTTTGGACAACTTTATTGAGAACTCGTTCCATGCGTCTCAGGAATTCGGAGAGGGTCTCACTTGGTTGCTGGCATAGCTGTCTGAATGTGAAGTATAAGTCTTCTCCTGTTTCAGGTGTACCAAACGTGTTCTCCAATATTTCGAGGTACTCCATAGCGGTTGCATCAGGGTTATTGAAGCGAACAGCTTGCAATATTTCTAGAGCTGGACCCTTCACACTTTCCATGACTCTCATTTTCATTTCTCTTTCAGGTCGATCAGACTCCTCGATCATTAACCTTGCTTGTTCAATCCAGTTCTCCAATGTTTCTTCCCCTGGAGGTGTGGGTCGCACTCCAGAGAAAGTGCGCAGACGTCTGTAAGGGCTACTCTCACTGCTTGAACGGAGATTAGTCATTTGAAGGACTTCGCCAACTGCTCTGATGATGGCTTCAGGGGTGGATGTTTTAAATGAGGGATCTTGACCTGAGTCTGCGAAAGGTTTACTTCCATTTCCAGGGTTTTGTGGTTCATTTTCCTCTTCTGAAGGTCCAAAGATTCTCCATGGCTCATCAGAACCTTCTGATAAGATGTCCGGCGGGCAGGCTTTAGCATTGACTTTCTGCCTACACTCACATAGCACAGTTAAGCTTTGAGTCTGTGGATCATACATCCGACCTCTCACCCTAACCCGACCAAGTGCCTTGATTGACTGTAGCGTTTCTTCAATGACATTCACCTCTGCCTCTTCTGGGACATCCTTGACCAGTATGGCATACTCTGGGTCAATACCTTCACCCTTACACCAGTGCCTCAACTGAGCCATTCCCCTGACCTTTGCTATAAATCTCTATAGAATTAGTGCTTAGTTAGGTTAGGTTAAGCAAAATGAGCAATATTATTATTTTTTTTTAAGTTGATTTAAGTGAACACCTTTAGATCAATAAAACATTTTACGTTTTGCTTACATTTATTTTTTCTGTAAATATATATATATATATATTTTTATATATATATATATTTTTTTTCTCTGGGTCAGACAAACTTTTTTTTTTCACTAATTTTTTCCCCGTACGGGCCACCACTTTCTGTAGCACCTCTGCACACTTTATGCTGAAAACCTAAAATGGAGGGTGCTTGGGTTCGGTATCAATCTGGTACCCCAATCGGTGTGCAGCACCAATGACCTAGTTTAATACAAATAGGACCCAGAGAAACAGTGTAATTTGAGGCAAAATGATTCAGCCTTAATTTATTAAACTAAATAACCTAATAGTGAGTGACAGGAAGTTTAACTAGTCACCACCATAAACTTTATAGCCGGAAAACTCTTAAAATTTAAACAAAATACCTCTTCACATAAGGCAGAACAAAAGGAATATTACAGGTCTTTTTTTTTCTTTTCACCAAAGAACAACAGTAAATGTCCATGTGTACATCAATATACACAGTCCTGTACAAAAAGTAACCCAGTCAATTTATTACTCACAACCTCCAGAAGAGTGGGAAAAACGTTGCAGGCCTGTTACAAAAACCCAGAGTTTTTGTAAATCCCAGAGGAAACTTTGAGAACGTTGCAATTCACTCGTCCTCTTCTTCTCCCACGTCCATTGAACGCAGCAGCAGAGCCCGCGAAACTGAAACTCCTCAACTCAAAGCTCGCCAGGACTATTTGCGTCTGTATCCTCTCGTCCCTCCCTTCGCGTCGACCAAGCTCCTCCAACTTTGTCTTAAATTTGTCCTCACCAAGGCGCTTTGTCCAACTTTCTCCCTCTTGAGTCTGTATCTTCTCACTTTTTCCTCTGCTCGTCTGCCCGGCTCGGTTCTGCATCAACCCGGTTCGTCCCGCCTTCCTCTTCCCTCTTCACCAATCACGAGTCACGCACTGGACGAGCAGTCCCAGTGACCAATCAGGAGGCTCACCTACTGGACGAGCAGTCCCAGTGACCAATCAGGTGGCTCAACCAAATAAATACACAGTGCATCTTACGTCAAACTAATACTTCTTCCACATGCAATATTTACATAAAATAATGCTCAATTGATTTACAAAATACAGTTTTATTTACTTAGTAACTATATTTACCCTTAATATTATTTAAATATTAAAGTAAAGGAAAATACAAGTGTATTTCTTTCAGAAACAA
The DNA here is from genome assembly GCA_038048925.1 of Garcialebias charrua. NCBI lineage: Eukaryota > Metazoa > Chordata > Actinopteri > Cyprinodontiformes > Rivulidae > Garcialebias > Garcialebias charrua. The sequence continues at coordinate 96,053 of JBBPBX010001501.1, read as the reverse complement.
GAATATGAAAAACCCATAACTGTCATCAATGTTATGCATTAGTAAATAAATGTTTACTTTTAATATATTTGTGTCTTATCTTGAATTATGTAAGACTTCTATTAACCTCATTGTTACCTTGTAGAAACCTCAGTTTATCCACTGGGCTACATTTGTAAGCATTGAAAAATGTTTAAAAAAATGCATTCAACCTTTATTTAGTCAGGTTAATCCCACTGAGCCTCCGTTTCCTCAGATTCAGTTTCCTCTGAAGTGTATTTCTCAGCAGTATTGAGAGCTACCTGTTACGATAGAAAGTGACAATGAATTGTGTAGACATTGCTGGTTGTCCACTGCAGTGTCAGTGTTTCTTCTGGTTAGACTGCAGGTTTCTCTAGTGAAGTTTAGTGTATATCAGAGCTTTAAAGGTATTGTGACATGATTTTGTAAATTTGAATATTTGTCAGAACATATATATCTTATATCATTGAGCTCTGGTCGTTTTTGCATAATAAATTATAAATATATTAAATTTTTATTCCAAGTTATGGTAGTTTTTTTCTCTGGGATACGCCCCTAAAAATCTGCGCATTTCCGCAAAACATCATCTTGACGTGACAACGGGAAGGCACGCTCCAACGTGCATTTAAATAATAATGGCGGAGCATGTCCTATCGCGTCTGAGATATCATTTTGAGACAGTAAATCTTCCAAAACTCTCATTAATAAACCCTCCCTGAATAAAAAAATTACAGATGTTACCTGATGGCGCAGACATAATTTAAAAATGCATACATAGCAACGTGTTTGCTCCGGGCTCTCGGCTAATATTTTTAGAAGCTATCTTGGCTAACAAGAGTCCCTGACACCGGTCACGTCTGAGATATATCATTTTAAGACAGTAAATCATCCAAAACTCTCATTAATATCCCTCCCCGAATAAAAAGAATTACCTGATCGGCAGACATAATTTAAAAATACATCATTAGCAACGTGTTTGCTCCGGGCACTCGGCTAATGTTTGTTAGCTGCTATGTCGGCTTATTACCGGTTGCGTCCGCGATATATCATTTTAAGACAGTAAATCATCCAAAACTCTCATTAATATCCCTCCCCGAATAAAAAGAATTACCTGATCGGCAGACATAATTTAAAAATACATCATTAGCAACGTGTTTGCTCCGGGCACTCGGCTAATGTTTGTTAGCTGCTATGTCGGCTTATTACCGGTTGCGTCAGCGATATATCATTTTAAGACAGTAAATCATCCAAAACTCTCATTAATATCCCTCCCCGAATAAAAAGAATTACCTGATCGCGCAGACATAATTTAAAAATACATCATTAGCAACGTGTTTGCTCCGGGCACTCGGCTAATGTTTGTTAGCTGCTATGTCGGCTTATTACCGGTTGCGTCAGCGATATATCATTTTAAGACAGTAAATCATCCAAAACTCTCATTAATATCCCTCCCCGAATAGAAAGAAACGAGAGATGTTACCTGATGGCGCAGACATAATTTAAAAATACATCATTAGCAACGTGTTTGCTCCGGGCACTCGGCTAATGTTTGTTAGCTGCTATGTCGGCTTATTACCGGTTGCGTCAGCGATATATCATTTTAAGACAGTAAATCATCCAAAACTCTCATTAATATCCCTCCCCGAATAGAAGGAAACTACAGATGTTACCTGATGGCGCAGACATAATTTAAAAATACATCATTAGCAACGTGGCCTGTGTTAGCTATCTGATTCGGCTAGCTTGTTAGCAGCGAACAAACATAATCTGCCGTGATAATTGGCTTTATACACTCAAAGTGTATAAAGTAAAACAACATGAACTCACGTAAAATAAATAGTTTATAATCTAAAACACTACACACCTCCGATTATGTTTACACAAAGACTTACTCATCTCCTGGACAGTCTTCCGATGGTCCCTGCGTTGTTTCGACATGGTAGCTCCTGTGGGACTTTCTTCTGTAGATTTTCTTTTAAAAATAGTAGGAATAGCATCCGGTTTTAAAAGTCTTCTGAATCTTACTGGTAATCCTAAAGATTCTTTTATACCAGGTGCTGAAAACAATCGGCAGTGAAATGGTCGCTGCAGACATAGGACTCCTGGAACCCACCGGTCCTTGTCTGGTCCATTCTTGACAAAGTTTGTCATCTTTTGGAAATTTGTGAAGGCTCACTTGTTCACTGCTGATATTAGAACACACAAATGCACTACAACGTGACGGCATTTTTCAAGTTACACAAATAAAAGGCGATCCTTCAGGAAATGAATCTGTATGGCAAGCAGTTAACACACCTAATAAACGGGCAAGGCTCTGCCTTCTGCCCGTTGTGACGTTGATGACTGGTGACGACGACTGGTGATGACGTATTGCGGAAATGCGCGGAATTTCAGGGGCGTATCCCAGCAAATACCAGAGAAAAATTTAGCATAATTTCGAATAAAATTTTAATATGTTTATAATTTATTATGCAAAAACGACCAGAGCTCAATGATATAAGATATATATGTTCTGACAAATATTCAAATTTACAAAATCATGTCACAATACCTTTAAATACCATTTCTTTTTATTCTTTTTTGTTCTATTTGTGGTTGTAACTGGGACCATGAGTACAAAATTTTGTTTGCATCTTATGTGCCACATGACAATCAAGAAACATGAACTTGATTCCTGTAGAATGCAGGCATCGATTCCTCTGCCTCTTGCATGCCAAGTGAGCATTCTACCATTTGAGCTAATTCCCCTCTATGTTGAATGCAGGAACATATGTCATATGTGGTGATGTGACCACCATACTCATAACTCAGCAAAGCTGGCTACAGGTGTAAGGTTCAAATGAGCTGGCAGGGAAAATTTATCTGTCTCACTCACTGAAGTTGCTGCTCACTCTTGTTCACTAAGGTTTACTCAGAAAACCACAAACAGTGGTGTTGAAGAATTCTTGTGGCTTGGTAACACTGCTGTTTTAACTGTAGTATGTTCTCTGGAGTAAACTGCAGGTTTCAAGTAAAAAGGTTTCCTGGAGAATGCGGGCATCGATCCCGCTACCTCTCACATGCTAAGCGAGCGCTCTACCATTTGAGCTAATTCCCCTCCATAGTAATTGCTAGTAAAGGACCATGTCGTGATGTGAGCCCAGCTGTTACCGTCCACAGAACTGTCTACAAGTGTAAAGTTTCCAGTCAGGTGCTGATTGTGTTATTGTACAACTGTTTTCCTCTCAGGATTGTCATCTCACTCCACCATTCTCAGGCCTCCACCTCTGTTTAATGATGGACTGTTTCTTTTCACAAAGATGGCCTCCTTTACTCCTCTCTCAAACCAACGTTCCTCTCTATCAAGGATATGAACATCTTCATCCCTGAAAGAGTGACAGCTGGCCTGGAGATGAGTGTAGACCGCAGAGTCCTGGCCTGATGATGTTGATCTTCTGTGCTGGGCCATCCTTTTGGCCAGTGGCTGTTTAGTTTCCCCGATGGAAGACTGATCACAGCCCTTCTGACACTGAACAGCATATACAATATTACTCTTTTCGTGCCGCGACTCTGCAATATCGCGTGGACATCGGGGGCAGTTCCCTTGGATTGGCAGACTGGGGTGGTGGTTCCCCTATTCAAAAAGGGGGACCGTAGGGTGTGTTCCAACTATAGAGGGATCACACTCTTAAGCCTCCCTGGTAAGGTCTATTCAGGGGTTCTGGAGAGGAGGGTCCGTCGGATAGTCGAACCTCGGATTCAGGAGGAGCAGTGTGGTTTTCGTCCTGGTCGTGGAACACTAGACCAGCTCTACACCCTCAGCAGGGTCCTGGAGGGTGCGTGGGAGTTTGCCCAACCAGTTTACATGTGCTTTGTGGACTTGGAAAAGGCATTCGACCGCGTCCCTCGGGGGGTTCTGTGGCGGGTACTCCGGGAGTATGGGGTACCAGGCCCTTTGATATGGGCTGTTAGGTCCCTGTACGACCGGTGTCAGAGCTTGGTCCGCATCGCTGGCAGTAAGTCAGGCTCGTTTCCGGTGAGAGTTGGACTCCGCCAAGGTTGCCCTTTGTCACCGATTCTGTTTATAACTTTTATGGACAGAATTTCTAGGCGCAGCCAAGGTGTTGAGAGGATCCGTTTTGGTGGCCTTAGAATCGCTTCTCTGTTTTTTGCAGATGATGTGGTCCTATTGGCTTCATCAGCTCGTGATCTACAGCTTTCGCTGGAGCGGTTTGCAGCTGAATGTGATGCGGCCGGGATGAGGATCAGTTCCTCCAAATCCGAGGCCATGGTCTTGAGCCGGAAAAGGGTAGCGTGCCCTCTCCGGGTCGGGGAGGAGGTCCTTACCCAAGTGGAGGAGTTTAAGTATCTCGGGATCTTGTTCACGAATGAGGGAAAACTGGAGCGTGAGATCGATAGGCGGATAGGTGCAGCGTCCGCAGTGAAGCGGGCGCTGTACCGGTCTGTCGTGGTGAAGAGAGAGCTGAGTCAAAAGGCAAAGCTCTCAATTTACCGATCGATCTACGTTCCCACCCTCATCTATGGTCATGAGCTTTGGGTTATGACCGAAAGAACAAGATCTCGGATACAAGCGGCTGAAATGAGTTTTCTCCGCAGGGTGGCTGGACTCTCCCTTAGAGATAGGGTGAGAAGCTCAGTCATCCGGGAGGGACTCGGAGTAGAGCCGCTGCTTCTCCACATCGAGAGGAGCCAGTTGAGGTGGCTCGGGCATCTGGTTAGGATGCCTCCTGGACGCCTCCCTGGTGAGGTGTTCCGGGCATGTCCCACCGGGAGGAGACCCAGAGGAAGACCCAGGATACGCTGGAGGGACTATGTTTCTCGGCTGGCCTGGGAACGCCTTGGGATTCCCCCAGAGGAGCTGCTCCAAGTGGCTGGGGAGAGGGAAGTCTGGGCCTCCCTACTTAGGCTGCTACCCCCGCGACCCGACCCCGGATAAGCGGAAGAAAATGGATGGATGGATGGATGGATGTGCCGGGGGACATGAACTTTGGGGTGAACCAGTCTTTGCCGTAATGTATTTTGGGGTTTAAAAGCCACTGGGACATTATGTTTAGAAAATAAACGTCTCAATTTCTCTGAAACTCCCTTAACATCCGGAATGACCACTGGTCTGGGTCTGGGTTCCTCCTTTTCACCTGATGGATGGCTGGAGTCCTGTTTGGGTTTCTTCTCTGCTTTCAGGAAGGCCCAGTTAGGATATCCACATTTCTCTAGAGCCTGTCTTGTGTGGGATTTCTCCTTCTGCCTGGCTCCTGAGTTAGTGGGGACGCTGTCTGCTCTACAGAGTCCCGATGACTCCTAACTTGTGCTCCAGAGGGTGATGGGAGTCAAACTGCAAATACTGGTCTGTGTGGGTGGGTTTGCGGTACACCTCAGTTTGCAAATGTCCCCCATCAGAAACTGAGACCTCACAGTCCAAGAAAGCCAGCCTGCCATTTTTTACATCTTCTCGTGTGAACTTGATATATTTATCCAAAAGTTGATGTGATCATTGAAATGTTGGACTTCCTGAGATTTAATTTTAATCCAGGTGTCATCAACATACCTGAACCAATGCCTTGGTGGCGTCCCTGAAAAGGACGTCAAGGTTCTCTTTTGCACTTCCTCTAATGTGCTAATGATCCATCGTTAGGCTGATGGCTCACCTTAATCATGTGAGCAGCAGGTTTTGGCTGTAAGCAGCAAACTGGTCGATCCACTATGAGAAGGTGCTATTTATAAGACTGAGCTGAATACAGCTCCTCAGACTGAAGAAGTCTTTCGGAGGAAAGACGAAACGTTTCTACAATTATTTTTTGTTTGTTTTGTTTTGTTTTTTGAATGTCCAGAGGACCAGAATGAACTTTTTTAGAGCTCACTGACATGTTTTACTTTCCTGTAACCATAATTAAAATGTCCCTGGCACCTGACCTGAAACCGTATACCTGTAGACAGATTTACTGAGGGGTGACAGCAGGGGTCACAGATGATATGGTGCTTTTCCTCTCATCAGCAAGGGGAATTAGCTCAAATGGTAGAGCGCTCGCTTAGCATGCGAGAGGTAGCGGGATTGATGCCTGAATTCTCCAGGAAAAATTTGCACTTGAGAAACCTGCAGTTTACATCAGCAAAACAATGGCTCACCTGTGTATATGACCAGCAATCTACACATCTGATTCTTAGTTTTGAACCACTTTCTATCACAAGAGTTTGGATATTTAGTAAAAAGCTTTTTACTTGTACAATACAGGAATCAGAACTCAAATAAGCATAAAAAATGAAATAATTTAATACATTAACATTTAGTAAAATGAGCTATAGGGGTAAAAAGCAAAACACAAATACTTATATATTGTTTGTAAGCATTGAAAAATGTTTAAAAAAATGCATTCAACCTTTATTTAGTCAGGTTAATCCCACTGAGCCTCCGTTTCCTCAGATTCAGTTTCCTCTGAAGTGTATTTCTCAGCAGTATTGAGAGCTACCTGTTACGATAGAAAGTGACAATGAAATGTGTAGACATTGCTGGTTGTCTACACTGCAGTGTCAGTGTTTCTTCTGGTTAGACTGCAGGTTTCTCTAGTGAAGTTTAGTGTATATCAGAGCTTTAAATACCATTTCTTTTTATTCTTTTTTGTTCTATTTGTGGTTGTAACTGGGACCATGAGTACAAAATTTTGTTTCATCTCATGTGCCACATGTGATGCAAATGACAATCAAGAAACATGAACTTGATTCCTGTAGAATGCAGGCATCGATTCCTCTGCCTCTTGCATGCCAAGTGAGTGTTCTAGCATTTGAGCTAATTCCCCTCTATGTTGAATGCAGGAACATATGTCATATGTGGTGATGTGACCACCATACTCACAACTCAGCAAAGCTGGCTACAGGTGTAAGGTTCAAATGAGCTGGCAGGGACAATTTATCTGTCTCACTCACTGAAGTTGCTGCTCACTCTTGTTCACTAAGGTTTACTCAGAAAACCACAAACAGTGGTGTTGAAGATTTCTTGTGGCTTGGTAACACTGCTGTTTTAACTGTAGTATGTTCTCTGGAGTAAACTGCAGGTTTCTAGTAAAAAGGTTTCCTGGAGAATGCGGGCATCGATCACGCTACCTCTCACATGCTAAGCGAGCGCTCTACCATTTGAGCTAATTCCCCTCCATAGCAATTGCTAGTAAAGGACCATGTGGTGATGTGAGCCCAGCTGTTACCGTCCACAGAACTGTCTACAAGTGTAAAGTTTCCAGTCAGGTGCTGATTGTGTTATTGTACAACTGTTTTCCTCTCAGGAATGTCATCTCACTCCACCATTCTCAGGCCTCCACCTCTGTTTAATGATGGACTGTTTCTTTTCACAAAGATGGCCTCCTTTACTCCTCTCTCAAACCAACGTTCCTCTCTATCAAGGATATGAACATCTTCATCCCTGAAAGAGTGACCGCTGGCCTGGAGATGAGTGTAGACCGCAGAGTCCTGGCCTGATGATGTTGATCTTCTGTGCTGGGCCATCCTTTTGGCCAGTGGCTGTTTAGTTCACTAGATGGAAGACTGATCACAGCCCTTCTGACACTGAACAGCATATACAATATTACTCTTTTTGTGCCGGGGGACATGAACTTTGGGTGAACCAGTCTTTGCCGTAATGTATTTTGGGGTTTAAAAGCCACTGGGACATTGGCCCTCATTCATGAACCGTTCGTACGCACAGATTTGTGCTTAAACTGTGCTTACGAGTGATTTAGGAGCATATGTGGCATTCAACAATGTTCACGTATCCTACGATTTTTTTCAGATACGAACAAAATCTACGTGTGGTCCGGACCTGTCGTATATTTTACGAGCGGTCCGTCTGCTGTCATCCAGACAGCATTACTCCACAAATAACTTCATATTTCGTTATTTAGGAAATGTTTAGAGTTTAAAAAAGTCACGCACCACAATTGTTTTTGACAATAGGTTCTGTTTGAAGTCGAATTATAATTTTAAATGTAATAATGACTAACGGATTAAAGTATTTAAATGAAAATCAATTTGTTATCAATGCCGTTTTCTAACACTACAATATTAATATGAAGATCTCAAACTGAAATCAACTTAAACCATGAATTAATTTAAGTTTAATTTGCCGCGGTATCGCAGACTTCGGTAAGCCAGACTTTACACAGACTTCCTCCAGCTGCTGTCATAGCTCTGATGTGGCTCAGTCAGTAGAGCACTGCGTCGCAGTTCCGAAGGTCATGGGATCGCCTCCCGTGGGAGGACAACGTTTTTTTTTTTTTTTAATTCATTCCAGATTTAAAAAACACAAGAAAACTATTTACAATACAACAAGAAATAAAGCATAAAGCCTTTTTAATTTGGAATGAATAAATAATCTAAAGTAAGAAGGAAAAAAAAAGAATCATACCTTGTGGGACTCGATCCCACGAGGTGTAGAAAAAAGGTTAGGAACAGCTAACAGTGCAATGCTTTAACCAGTAAGCCACCAGTACGCATGCATGTTTCGAGGTCCACATTTATTATAAACAAACTTTCTTTGGTTTTAGCTGGTCATTTACTTCCATGAGTGACGCTGCTAATAAGGACAGATTTTCTTTTCTTGTCCTCAGAGACCACAGAACTTCATCCTCCGCACCGGTAGAGTTCTTCTTTTTTACTTTTCGCTGTCATTTTATGAACGTACACGTTCTGCCTCTGAGGCAGGAAACGTAGCCTTATATGGCGTTTTGAGGGGTGGGAATCATGTAAATAAGCTCACGCGTGCACGCGCAGCTGTTTAGAACAGGTGAGATTCATCAACTTTAAGCAGCCCGTTTACACGCTTTTCCTGTGGATAGAAGACTTTGTTGGATCTGACGTGGCATGTTCTTACGAACGCTTCTTAAGAACAAAAGTGGGAGAAACGTAGGATAAGAATACGAACAGTTTCATGAATGAGGGCCATTATGTTTAGAAAATAAACGTCTCAATTTCTCTGAAACTCCCTTAACATCCGGAATGACCACTGGTCTGGGTCTGGGTTCCTCCTTTTCACCTGATGGATGGCTGGAGTCCTGTTTGGGTTTCTTCTCTGCTTTCAGGAAGGCCCAGGATATCCACATTTCTCTAGAGCCTGTCTTGTGTGGGATTTCTCCTTCTGCCTGGCTCCTGAGTTAGTGGGGACGCTGTCTGCTCTACAGAGTCCCGATGACTCCTAACTTGTGCTCCAGAGGGTGATGGGAGTCAAACTGCAAATACTGGTCTGTGTGGGTGGGTTTGCGGTACACCTCAGTTTGCAAATGTCCCCCATCAGAAACTGAGACCTCACAGTCCAAGAAAGCCAGCCTGCCATTTTTTACATCTTCTCGTGTGAACTTGATATATTTATCCAAAAGTTGATGTGATCATTGAAATGTTGGACTTCCTGAGATGTAATTTTAATCCAGGTGTCATCAACATACCTGAACCAATGCCTTGGTGGCGTCCCTGAAAAGGACGTCAAGGTTCTCTTTTGCACTTCCTCTAATGTGCTAATGATCCATCGTTAGGCTGATGGCTCACCTTAATCATGTGAGCAGCAGGTTTTGGCTGTAAGCAGCAAACTGGTCGATCCACTATGAGAAGGTGCTATTTATAAGACTGAGCTGAATACAGCTCCTCAGACTGAAGAAGTCTTTCGGAGGAAAGACGAAACGTTTCTACAATTATTTTTTGTTTGTTTTGTTTTGTTTTTTGAATGTCCAGAGGACCAGAATGAACTTTTTTAGAGCTCACTGACATGTTTTACTTTCCTGTAACCATAATTAAAAAGTCCCTGGCACCTGACCTGAAACCGTACACCTGTAGACAGATTTACTGAGGGGTGAGAGCAGGGGTCACAGATGATATTGTGCTTTTCCTCTCATCAGCAAGGGGAATTAGCTCAAATGGTAGAGCGCTCGCTTAGCATGCGAGAGGTAGCGGGATCGATGCCCGCATTCTCCAGGAAAAATCTGCATTTGAGAAACCTGCAGTCTACATCAGCAAAACAGTGTCTCACCTGTGTATATGACCAGCAATCTACACATCTGATTCTTAGTTTTGAACCACTTTCTATCACAAGAGTTTGGATATTTAGTAAAAAGCTTTTTACTTGTACAATACAGGAATCAGAACTCAAATAAGCATAAAAAATGAAATAATTTAATACATAAACATTTAGTAAAATGAGCTATAGGGGTAAAAAGCAAAACACAAATACTTATATATTGTTTGTAAGCATTGAAAAATGTTTAAAAAAATGCATTCAACCTTTATTTAGTCAGGTTAATCCCACTGAGCCTCCGTTTCCTCAGTTTTAGTTTCCTCTGAAGTGTATTTCGCAGCAGTATTGAGAGCTACCTGTTATGATAGAAAGTGACAATGAAATGTGTAGACATTGCTGGTTGTCTACACTGCAGTGTCAGTGTTTCTTCTGGTTAGACTGCAGGTTTCTCTATTGAAGTTTAGTGTACTGTATATCAGAGCTTTAAATACCATTTCTTTTTATTCTTTTTTGTTCTATTTGTGGTTGTAACTGGGACCATGAGTACAAAATTTTGTTTCATCTCATGTGCCACATGTGATGCAAATGACAATCAAGAAACATGAACTTGATTCCTGTAGAATGCAGGCATCGATTCCTCTGCCTCTTGCATGCCAAGTGAGCGTTCTACCATTTGAGCTAATTCCCCTCTATGTTGAATGCAGGAACATATGTCATATGTGGTGATGTGACCACCATACTCACAACTCAGCAAAGCTGGCTACAGGTGTAAGGTTCAAATGAGCTGGCAGGGACAATTTATCTGTCTCACTCACTGAAGTTGCTGCTCACTCTTGTTCACTAAGATTTACTCAGAAAACCACAAACAGTGGTGTTGAAGATTTCTTGTGGCTTGGTAACACTGCTGTTTTAACTGCAATATGTTCTCTGGAGTAAACTGCAGGTTTCTAGTAAAAAGGTTTCCTGGAGAATGCAGGCATCGATCCTGCTACCTCTCACATGCTAAGCGAGCGCTCTACCATTTGAGCTAATTCCCCTCCATAGCAATTGCTAGTAAAGGACCATGTCGTGATGTGAGCCCAGCTGTTACCGTCCACAGAACTGTCTACAAGTGTAAAGTTTCCAGTCAGGTGCTGATTGTGTTATTGTACAACTGTTTTCCTCTCAGGAATGTCATCTCACTCCACCATTCTCAGGCCTCCACCTCTGTTTAATGATGGACTGTTTCTTTTCACAAAGATGGCCTCCTTTACTCCTCTCTCAAACCAACGTTCCTCTCTATCAAGGATATGAACATCTTCATCCCTGAAAGAGTGACAGCTGGCCTGGAGATGAGTGTAGACCGCAGAGTCCTGGCCTGATGATGTTGATCTTCTGTGCTGGGCCATCCTTTTGGCCAGTGGCTGTTTAGTTTCCCCGATGTAAGACTGATCACAGCCCTTCTGACACTGAACAGCATATACAATATTACTCATTTTGTGCCGGGGGACATGAACTTTGGGGTGAACCAGTCTTTGCCGTAATGTATTTTGGGGTTTAAAAGCCACTGGGACATTGTGTTTAGAAAATAAACGTCTCAATTTCTCTGAAGCTCCCTTAACATCCGGAATGACCACTGGTCTGGGTCTGGGTTGCCAGATCTCTAGACCGAAAGAAGCGATCAGCTCCTTCAAAACAAGCACAAACAAGCGACTCGCTCTTTCAAAAAAAGCCCCAAAAAAGGCACCACATCCCATTGTGTAAAAAAAGGCTGTTTTAAACAGTATAAACATATTTATTATGGCATTACATATAACAAGCAAAATTATACATTAAAGAACGTATTCAGTCTAAAAAATAAAAATACATTTTGCATTTTTCTCCCATCTGTGGTCGTGGTCAGATCCAGTCTTGAAGAGCACGCTCTTTCTCCCAATCTTTATTATATTTTTTCCATATTTACCCCACTTAGAGCTCATATTAGCGTTGTCTTGTCTAGACATTTCACTAAATTCTTTAGTTTGTAGCAGGTCGCTTTTGTAAATGAGCCCTCGAGGCTCAATGAGATTTACCTGACTAAATAAAGGTTGAATGAATGAATGAATAGACAAAGAATAAATAACAATGTTGCATTCGCGTGTAGTCGGATGTCCCGTGAAGAAACACTGTTTTTAATTTTAAACTCACTTTGAAAGTAATTTTCATTAATTTATCATTTTGTTTGCTAAAAACTAACATAGTTGAATGATACAAGATATATATGTTGTGTCACTATATGCTGCTCATGCTGACTCCTTAATTGCTCGCGCTTATACTGTATAGTTTTTTATAGTTTTATAGTTTTTTTTTTTGTATAGTACCGGCTCTGACTGTCGCTTGTGCCAACTGCACCTGAACGTAACATAAATTAAAAAATAAAAAAAATTTCACATTTTTGTCATCTGTGTATGTTTCCCTAGCCTGGTTGATACCAGACCCATGTCCTTCACTTCGCTTTGTACTAGGGTCTGGCATCTCTCCCATAGACAGCGATTTCTCCGTTAGATTTTTGAATGGACCAATCAGAGAACAGAAGGCGGAGTTTTGTTAGTTTAGCCTGGCGAGGTCCAGGCTATTCAGATAAAAAGCTCAGAAACCACTCGGTGGATATTTTTTCTGCTACCAGTGTGTAATTATATGTCTCTAATTTACTGACTGTTGGCCTAGATGAAACATTTGAGATAAAATTCGATTTTTTATCATTTATTTTCGTAGCGCACCCGAGGCTGTTTGGAAAATGTCAAACCGAAACTATTTAAATCCAGCAGATTTGACCATTTCGTGAATTGATTTAGGAACTGTTAAGCTCAGGAACACTTCTGATATAACGTCAGCGGTGAAATATATTTTTTATCAGCAGAGAAATAATAGTTTACCTTGTTTTATTGAAAATTCCTTCGTGGCGGCAGCCATTTTGAATGACGACGTCAGTCGACGTCGTTCAAAACTCCGCCTTCTGCTCTCTGATTGCTCAGGAACACTTCTGATATAACGTTAGCTAAGAAATACATTTTTTATCAGCAGAGAAATAATAGTTTTTTACCTTGTTTTATTGAAAATTCCTTCGTGGCGGCAGCCATTTTGAATGACGACGTCAGTCGACGTCGTTCAAAACTCCGCCTTCTGTTCTCTGATTGGTCCGGTCAAAAATCTACCGGAGATATCCTTGTCTATGGGACAAGTCCCAGACCCAGCAGTGAAGGGAAATGAGAATTGAGCGTAGCTGCGTAGGAATGGCGAGGGCCAGGCTAATGTTTCCCATACTTGACATACGAAATTGGCCTCTGCATTTAACCCAACCACCACCAGGTGGTACAGTGAGCAGCCGTAGTCAGCGCAACATCCGCCTTGACGTAGAAGGGGGGCGTGACAAACTACCTACCACTCGCATTACTGCTCGACTGAAAAACAAGCACAAATAAGCGACTCAATATCCGCGAGAAGCCCAAAAAACCGCCACAAGCAGCTGATCAAATTTGAAAGCGACTCCAGGGGAAAACAAGCCCAATGCCGCTTGAAATAAGCGGACTTGGCAACTATGGTCTGGGTCTGGGTTCATCCTTTTCACCTGATGGATGGGTGGAGTCCTGTTTGGGTTTCTTCTCTGCTTTCAGGAAGGCCCAGTTAGGATATCCACATTTCTCGAGCCTGTCGTGTGGGATTTCTCCTTCTGCCTGACTCCTGAGTTAGTGGGGACGCTGTCTGTTCTACAGAGTCCCGATGACTCCTAACTTGTGCTCCAGAGGGTGATGGGAGTCAAACTGCAAATACTGGTCTGTGTGGGTGGGTTTGCGGTACACCTCAGTTTGCAAATGTCCCCCATCAGAAACTGAGACCTCACAGTCCAAGAAAGCCAGCCTGCCATTTTTTACATCTTCTCGTGTGAACTTGATATATTTATCCAAAAGTTGATGTGATCATTGAAATGTTGGACTTCCTGAGATTTAATTTTAATCCAGGTGTCATCAACATACCTGAACCAATGCCTTGGTGGCGTCCCTGAAAAGGACGTCAAGGTTCTCTTTTGCACTTCCTCTAATGTGCTAATGATCCATCGTTAGGCTGATGGCTCACCTTAATCATGTGAGCAGCAGGTTTTGGCTGTAAGCAGCAAACTGGTCGATCCACTATGAGAAGGTGCTATTTATAAGACTGAGCTGAATACAGCTCCTCAGACTGAAGAAGTCTTTCGGAGGAAAGACGAAACGTTTCTACAATTATTTTTTGTTTGTTTTGTTTTGTTTTTTGAATGTCCAGAGGACCAGAATGAACTTTTTTAGAGCTCACTGACATGTTTTACTTTCCTGTAACCATAATTAAAAAGTCCCTGGCACCTGACCTGAAACCGTACACCTGTAGACAGATTTACTGAGGGGTGAGAGCAGGGGTCACAGATGATATGGTGCTTTTCCTCTCATCAGCAAGGGGAATTAGCTCAAATGGTAGAGCGCTCGCTTAGCATGCGAGAGGTAGCGGGATCGATTCCCGCATTCTCCAGGAAAAATCTGCATTTGAGAAACCTGCAGTCTACATCAGCAAAACAATGGCTCACCTGTGTATATGACCAGCAATTTACACATCTGATTCTTAGTTTTGAACCACTTTCTATCACAAGAGTTTGGATATTTAGTAAAAAGCTTTTTACTTGTACAATACAGGAATCAGAACTCAAATAAGCATAAAAAATGAAATAATTTAATACATTAACATTTAGTAAAATGAGCTATAGGGGTAAAAAGCAAAACACAAATACTTATATATTGTTTGTAAGCATTGAAAAATGTTTAAAAAAATGCATTCAACCTTTATTTAGTCAGGTTAATCCCACTGAGCCTCCGTTTCCTCAGTTTCAGTTTCCTCTGAAGTCTATTTCTCAGCAGTATTGAGAGCTACCTGTTACGATAGAAAGTGACAATGAATTGTGTAGACATTGCTGGTTGTCTACACTGCAGTGTCAAGTGTTTCTTCTGGTTAGATTGCAGGTTTCTCTATTGAAGTTTAGTGTATATCAGAGCTTTAAATACCATTTCTTTTTATTTTTTGTTCTATTTGTGGTTGTAACTGGGACCATGAGTACAAAATTTTGTTTCATCTCATGTGCCACATGTGATGCAAATGACAATCAAGAAACATGAACTTGATTCCTGTAGAATACAGGCATCGATTCCTCTGCCTCTTGCATGCCAAGTGAGCGTTCTACCATTTGAGCTAATTCCCCTCTCAAAGTCAAAGTCAAAGTCAACTTTATTGTCAGAACTGCAATATGTACAGGACTACACAGGACCGAAATTGCGTTTCTCTCAGTCCCTCGGTGCAACAGTAACCTTCTAAACACTAAACACTAAAACATTTAATACACATAAGCATAAAATAGTAAAAGTGTAACACTGTCCTGAGTTTTTTCATAATAGTATAAAAGTATGAAAATTTACACCAACACTGAAACACCAAACACCCCTAAAACACCAAACACCCAATGAACATAAGCATAAAATGAAATAATAAAAGTGTAATACTGTCCTGAGTTTTTGCATAGTAGTATGAAAAGTATAAAAACGTAAATCTATAAAATAAACTGAAGTTTCTAGCGTTGACATTTGCAAAGAGTGGCACAGCAGCATATAAGTTAATGTACACAGTACATGTATGAGGTAGTTGATGTTGGTATAGAGGCAAAGTGGCATATGCAGTGAGGCACATAAGGCACATTTGGCATCCTTAGATAAGGCTAGTCAGAGAATGCTGTATATGTATCTGCAGTAGTGTAGATAAAAGTAGTGTAAATGTAAACAGTAGTAATAAATGTAAAGCAGTAGTAATAAATGTAAACAGTAGTAATAAATGTAAACAGTGAATGTAAACAGTAGTATGACTATAGACCCCTTTCACGGATTGCGCAATACCGGAAGCACCGCCATGTTGGAGACACTCGCGCTGTAAACACACAGTAGTTGAAGTCGGAGCTCCGGTTTTATTTCTGATTTGACCATGTTCTCTGTAAAACAAACCTCTGTGAAGAAGACAGAAGCTGCAGGAGAGTATGTGGACCAGCTTCAGCCTGCAGCAAAGGAACGTCATTTGGATAAAATACAGATAATTGGCAGCTAAGACCCATACCGGCTGTCCAACATGTCAGAAGATGAGAAGACCTTACCAGCTGTGACCTACGCAGACATTGTGAATTATTTGGTGTTTGGTGATTTATATTTAATTTGTGTGTGTACATATAAATATATTTTGGGTGTGTTTTTAAACACACACTAGCTGTATTCTTATTGTAAATGTATGTGACTCATCACATCAGTCTGAGGATTGAAGCAAATTTTGTCAAAATGATCTTAGATCCCTGTTTTTTAAGCTACATTTGATCCCTGGATCAACCAGATCTGAGCGGTTCCAGAGAGCAATGCCTTGATTTTCCTTATTAATCCAGACTAAATGTGTAAATGTGTGTTTCAGTTCATCTTATAGAAGCTCTGTGCAGAACTACCTCAAAACATATTTTTTAAATAAACATGTGAAGTACAATGATGGCTGACAAGTGTTATTCAAAATTTTCAACTCTTGTACAGTGTTTCAACACAAATTATATAAATAACAGCTACTCTATGAATCTAATTACAGTAAGAACTTTGAGGTGCATTCTGCAGACATTTATCTTTTAAGATAATAGTACGAATGGTTGTCTTTATATAGAGCTTTTTTACCTTATAACTACTTTGAGTTTGGCAGAATATTTTCTAGTCAATACAAAAAGTGCACAAACAAAATGGTTAATGATACGGTACATAATGTCATTTATTCTGTTTAAAAGAGAGGTTTTCTAAATCGACGTGAGCTATACAGTATCAGCACCACTATGTGAAACATATCAGAGTCAGAGTCAGAGAGTCTTTATTGTCATTTGCACCGCATGTGGTACATGTGATGAAAACGAGATTATGTACACGGGGTCCCAGTTACATCCAACAACAAATGCAAGAGAAAAACAGTAATAACATCTAGAACTAACTAAGAAAAACGTAATACTGTACACTAAGCTTAAAGGGATTGTGACATGATTTTTTTACTATTCATAAAATTGCTCAAAATATATATATTTTATCATTTAAATATGTTTGTTTTTGCAAACAAAATGATAAATCACTTTAATTTTGCTTTAAAAGTGATTTTGAACTTCAAGCCGTGTTTAATCATGGGAAATCCGATTACACTCGAACGCACCATATGTGATGTCACACTGGGCAGAGGGCTGTGGTGTCTTTAATAGCGGACAATTTAAAACTGGACGAATTTAGCAATCTATGTGAAGATTTGAGCTATTTGTCTTCATTTTGGGAAGCAGAAAATTGTTTGGGTGATGGAACAAGAAACAACAGGATCTAATTTAGGTCTGATGCTGTATCAGACTTCCTTCATGTCGAGCTGCTCATACCTGCGCACTGTGACAAGCCCAGAGCTCTGCCCGGTGTGACATCACAGATGGTGCGTTCGTGTGTAATGGGATTTCCCATGATTAAACACGGCTTGAAGTTCAAAATCACTTTTAAAGCAAAATTAAAGTGATTTATCATTTTGTTTGCAAAAACAAACATATTTAAATGATAAAATATATATATTTTGAGCAATTTTATGAATAGTAAAAAAATCATGTCACAATCCCTTTAATATAGTGGGAATAAACAGCAGCACGAACATGAGTTTGTATGAGCAGATGGTCACAGATGAACCAGAGGACATATGTTGACGACATGACGACAGAAACATATAATAATAATAATAATAATAATAATTGTCTAATCTTGTCATCTGCGTATGTTTCCCATACACAGACGAAATTCGTCTCTGCATTTAACCCAACCACCTACCAGGTGGTGCAGTGAGCAGCCATAGAAGGCGCTCGGGGAGCTGGAGAAATAGGTGTGCACTCATAGACACCCCAAGATGTGTAGTGGCCGGGACGCGAACCCGCGTCCTTCGGGTCCCAAGTCAAACGCCCTAACCACTACGTTGTAATATGTAAGTTGTCTTGTTTGCTCATGTCTGTGTGATATCCATTACAGAAAAAGCATAATCAAAATTACATTCATCAAATCAATACATAAACAGTAATGATATAGTAATTCATGCTCAAATCAAAAAAGGCGTTCAATACAGGATCAACTGGACTTTATTTGTTACTAATAAAGTCCAGTTGATCCTGTATTGAACGCCTTTTTTGATTTTATCATGTCCTGGACGACTGAGAATCTTCACCAGCATCATGCTCAAATAAAGAGTGCAGTGAATGAAAAATCATGTCTGCCCCATATTTGCAAAAACAACTTCAAAGTAAAGGTGGAACAATGTAAAATAAAAATAAAAAAGGTTCACATCAGCTATCACTCTTCTATCCACTTGTTCTTTTTACAATTCATGCAGCTACTCATAACCCACCAAAGGTGATTAACCAAGGCACAGCACACAAAGCCAATCATATCGATTAATGCAACTTTTTCTGGATCTCTACATGTTTGAAAATCAATAGGTAGAAGAGGGCCATTCAAGATTGTGTATTTTTGTCTAACACAGCCTATGACACGTTCAACATGGATTCTAACATGTGCTATTTGCCATGTTTTTTTTAGTTCTTTTTTGTCGTCGGTTGAAGCGTTCAGCTGCCAGATGTCATCCACCATCAGCACCAACTGCTACAGACTTCTCTGCAGCACACGTCTTCAGTGAAGGCACCCAGTCTGGATCATCCTTGCTGTACAATGGAGCACGTCTGCCTAAGAAAAGAAAAAACATAATAAAATAAAAATTACTTAAATGAAGTTGTAAATAATTGGTGTGTTCATATGCATATGAATTTCAAAACAGGATTTACAACATAGCACCGGATTGTCAGTTGTCAAACAACACAAGAACAGTTAATTTAGGTTATTGTATGTGCTTCTTACATATTTAGTGTTTGTACGTATTTTTTGCTTTTCAACTTGAGAGCTAGGTGTGTAGTTTATCATGACAGTGCTCTTGTCATGAGTGTCATGTCACTGTCATGACATGTCATGACAGTGACATGACACTCATGACAGTGCTCTTGTCATGAGTGTCATGTGCTCTTATGAATTTTGAATAATCAGCATAAACAACTCAACAACTGAAAGCTTTGTTAAGCTTTCAGTTGTTGAGTTGTTTATGCTATTTGTAAAAAACAAATAACTCAACAAAAAAATTTAACGTTCCATGTACATTTTATGCAGCACAGTTAAAGGATTGTAATAATAATAATAATAATCATTTTATTTAAAAGCGCCTTTCAGGACACCCAAGGACACTTAACAAACCAATTCAGTTCAAACATTATCAGTGACAAATTGAAATATAAAATACATAAGGATTATATAATATAAAATACATTTAGTAAAGTTAATGATAAGTCTAAAGAGATGTGTTTTCAGGGCTGTCTTGAACAGAGAAAGGGAGGTGGTGTTTCAAAGCTCTGTCCTCGTGCTCAATAAACTTATGATTCGTGTAATGCCCTAATTCACTATAATCTACTGTAAGAAATATATTACCTGACACAAAGTGTGCAGAGCAAATTCGGATGTTGCTCAGTGTTTTTCAATCCAAGTTCTGGTTTAGGCTGGCAGCCACAGACGTCGACGTTCCTCTGATAATTGCTGAGTTACTTCACCTTGATTTGTGATCACGAGTGGTAATCTGTAAAACAGAAGGTTTTTCTCTCAATCTGACCGATTGTGGCAGCCATGGACACGACAATAATTCACCATTTTTTGATTTTGTGTGACCAGACGCGACGCACCACTATAGCTTTGAGGCTAACACCGCTATGTCGCCAAGATGGCTACTTCCGGTATATTTCCAGGGTTGATGACGAGCCGTGAAAGGGGTCTATAGGCAGTAATGTAATACAAACATTAGTGCAAATATGAGAAGTAGTGCAAACTGAATGAACACATGACCGAGAGTTTAGTGAATAACCCGTTTGATGACACAGAGTCCAGTGTTAAAAACTTTGTGTTGAGTGGTAATGTGTGAGAAAGTTTTTTGTGTTAAGGCAGTTCAAATGGGAGGGGAGGCAGAGCAGGCAGAGTGTTTAGCATTCTGACTGCCTGATGAACAGAGCTGTCTCTCAGTCTGCTGGTACGAGCCTGGAGACTCCTCAGTCTCCTCCCTGATGGCAGCAGTCTAAAGCGGCTGTGTAGTGGGTGTGTGGGATCACCTGCCATGCGGTGTTGAATGCAGGAACATATGTCATATGTGATGATGTGACCACCATACTCACAACTCAGCAAAGCTGGCTACAGGTGTAAGGTTCAAATGAGCTGGCAGGGACAATTTATCTGTCTCACTCACTGAAGTTGCTGCTCACTCTTGTTCACTAAGGTTTACTCAGAAAACCACAAACAGTGGTGTTGAAGATTTCTTGTGGCTTGGTAACACTGCTGTTTTAACTGCAGTATGTTCTCTGGAGTAAACTGCAGGTTTCAAGTGAAATGGTTTCCTGGAGAATGCGGGCATCGATCCCGCTACCTCTCACATGCTAAGCGAGCGCTCTACCATTTGAGCTAATTCCCCTCCATAGCAATTGCTGGTAAAGGACCATGTCGTGATGTGAGCCCAGCTGTTACCGTCCACAGAACTGTCTACAAGTGTAAAGTTTCCAGTCAGGTGTTGATTGTGTCATTGTACAACTGTTTTCCTCTCAGGAATGTCATCTCACTCCACCATTCTCAGGCCTCCACCTCTGTTTAATGATGGACTGTTTCTTTTCACAAAGATGGCCTCCTTTACTCCTCTCTCAAACCAACGTTCCTCTCTATCAAGGATATGAACATCTTCATCCCTGAAAGAGTGACAGCTGGCCTGGAGATGAGTGTAGACCGCAGAGTCCTGGCCTGATGATGTTGATCTTCTGTGCTGGGCCATCCTTTTGGCCAGTGGCTGTTTAGTTTCCCCGATGGAAGACTGATCACAGCCCTTCTGACACTGAACAGCATATACAATATTACTCTTTTTGTGCCGGGGGACATGAACTTTGGGGTGAACCAGTCTTTGCCGTAATGTATTTTGGGGTTTAAAAGCCACTGGGACATTATGTTTAGAAAATAAACGTCTCAATTTCTCTGAAACTCCCTTAACATCCGGAATGACCACTGGTCTGGGTCTGGGTTCCTCCTTTTCACCTGATGATGGCTGGAGTCCTGTTTGGGTTTCTTCTCTGCTTTCAGGAAGGCCCAGTTAGGATATCCACATTTCTCTAGAGCCTGTCTTGTGTGGGATTTCTCCTTCTGCCTGACTCCTGAGTTAGTGGGGACGCTGTCTGCTCTACAGAGTCCCGATGACTCCTAACTTGTGCTCCAGAGGGTGATGGGAGTCAAACTGCAAATACTGGTCTGTGTGGGTGGGTTTGCGGTACACCTCAGTTTGCAAATGTCCCCCATCAGAAACTGAGACCTCACAGTCCAAGAAAGCCAGCCTGCCATTTTTTACATCTTCTCGTGTGAACTTGATATATTTATCCAAAAGTTGATGTGATCATTGAAATGTTGGACTTCCTGAGATTTAATTTTAATCCAGGTGTCATCAACATACCTGAACCAATGCCTTGGTGGCGTCCCTGAAAAGGACGTCAAGGCTCTCTTTTGTACTTCCTCTAATGTGCTAATGATCCATCGTTAGGCTGATGGCTCACCTTAATCATGTGAGCAGCAGGTTTTGGCTGTAAGCAGCTCTTCATCCATGATGGATGAGAGATGGCCGCGCTAACGAACATGCGTGTTTTGAACATGCGTGTTTTGAATTGCAGCAGCTTAACATTCTCTGACCTCTGGATGACTGTGTTTACATGATCACATTGTATTGGTTTACTGGTGCAATGTTAATAAAAAATCTCTTATCTCTTATCTTATCTCAAACTGGTCGATCCACTATGAGAAGCTGCTATTTATAAGACTGAGCTGAATACAGCTCCTCAGACTGAAGAAGTCTTTCGGAGGAAAGACGAAACGTTTCTACAATTATTTTTTGTTTGTTTTGTTTTGTTTTTTGAATGTCCAGAGGACCAGAATGAACTTTTTTAGAGCTCACTGACATGTTTTACTTTCCTGTAACCATAATTAAAAAGTCCCTGGCACCTGACCTGAAACCGTACACCTGTAGACAGATTTACTGAGGGGTGAGAGCAGGGGTCACAGATGATATGGTGCTTTTCCTCTCATCAGCAAGGGGAATTAGCTCAAATGGTAGAGCGCTCGCT
>JBBPBX010001501.1:57361-67808 GCA_038048925.1 Garcialebias charrua | reverse complement strand
ACATCAACTACTACCTCATACATATACTGTGTACATTGACTCATACGCTGCTTTGCCACTTTGCAAATGTCAATGCTAGAAACCTTTAGTTTATTTTAGTTATACTTTTTATACTCTTTTTTTATACCACTATGCAAAAAAAAAAAAAAAAAAAAAAAAAAACACTCAGGACAGTGTTAGTTTTACTATTTTTATGCTTATGTCTATTATTATATGTTTCAGTGTTTCAATGTTTAGATGTTTACTGTTGCACCGAGGGACTGAGAGAAACGCAATTTCGGTCCTGTGTATGTCCTGCACTGTACATATTGCAGATCTGACAATAAAGTTGACTTTGACTTTGACTTTGACTTTGAAGGTTCTCTTTTGCACTTCCTCTAATGTGCTAATGATCCATCGTTAGGCTGATGGCTCACCTTAATCATGTGAGCAGCAGGTTTTGGCTGTAAGCAGCAAACTGGTCGATCCACTATGAGAAGCTGCTATTTATGACGCCAAAATTACACCACACACGTTACGGCTCCGCCCCGCTCCGGTCCGACCTCCGCAGCAAATACGCACCCATTATAATCAATGACAGAATTTACACTGGCTCCGCACGGCGGCGGCGAGCTGCGGAGAGCGGACGGCAGTCCGTCAAAATTAGAAATTTTTCTATTTCTGCCGGACGCCGGAGCTGTGCCGGAGTCAACTTTTGAAGATTACGTCGCACCAACAGGAAAAGGAACGAGCACAACTTCCGTATTTACAAAATAAAATCACCACGGGCGGACTAATCCTAGCTCTATACGGATTTATTTGTACAAAAATGCTGTCAAACTATCATTTATGACTACGCCTACAAACGCAATACAAGAAATAAAAAGAAATACAAGAAATAAATAAAGTATTTTATTCTGAAATGTAATACATCACTTCCTGTTGCTCAAACCATGTCCTGTAGCTCATTTACGAGAGAATATCAAGGCAGCAGTATCTACAGTTGTTCTCCTTCTCTACTGTTGTTCTCCTTCTTCCACCGAGTGAATTGTTTTGTTCTGACTTACTTATTTATCACTTGATTTATCGCGCGATCTCGCAATTCCCGCGCATGCATCTCGGAGCGGCGCATCCAGTCGGACCTGAGCTGAGCGCAGGTAGTGGAAATTGGACTCGCACAGCTGCGACCTGCGGAGCGGGGCGGAGCGGAGCCGCGTGTAGTGTATTTTTGGCGTAAGACTGAGCTGAATACAGCTCCTCAGACTGAAGAAGTCTTTCGGAGGAAAGACGAAACGTTTCTACAATTATTTTTTGTTTGTTTTGTTTTGTTTTTTGAATGTCCAGAGGACCAGAATGAACTTTTTTAGAGCTCACTGACATGTTTTACTTTCCAGTAACCAGAATTAAAAAGTCCCTGGCACCTGACCTGAAACCGTACACCTGTAGACAGATTTACTGAGGGGTGAGAGCAGGGGTCACAGATGATATGGTGCTTTTCCTGTCATCAGCAAGGGGAATTAGCTCAAATGGTAGAGCGCTCGCTTAGCATGCGAGAGGTAGCGGGATCGATGCCCGCATTCTCCAGGAAAAATTTGCATTTGAGAAACCTGTAGTCTACATCAGCAAAACAATGGCTCACCTGTGTATATGACCAGCAATTTACACATCTGATTCTTAGTTTTGAACCACTTTCTATCACAAGAGTTTGGATATTTAGTAAAAAGCTTTTTACTTGTACAATACAGGAATCAGAACTCAAATAAGCATAAAAAATGAAATAATTTAATACATTAACATTTAGTAAAATGAGCTATAGGGGTAAAAAGCAAAACACAAATACTTATATATTGTTTGTAAGCATTGAAAAATGTTTAAAAAAATGCATTCAACCTTTATTTAGTCAGGTTAATCCCACTGAGCCTCCGTTTCCTCAGATTCAGTTTCCTCTGAAGTGTATTTCTCAGCAGTATTGAGAGCTACCTGTTACGATAGAAAGTGACAATGAAATGTGTAGACATTGCTGGTTGTCTACACTGCAGTGTCAGTGTTTCTTCTGGTTAGACTGCAGGTTTCTCTATTGAAGTTTAGTGTATATCAGAGCTTTAAATACCATTTCTTTTTATTCTTTTTTGTTCTATTTGTGGTTGTAACTGGGACCATGAGTACAAAATTTTGTTTCATCGTGCCACATGTGATGCAAATGACAATCAAGAAACATGATTCCTGTAGAATGCAGGCATCGATTCTTCAGCCTCTTGCATGCCAAGTGAGGGTTCTAGCATTTGAGCTAATTCCCCTCTATGTTGAATGCAGGAACATATGTCATATGTGGTGATGTGACCACCATACTCACAACTCAGCAAAGCTGGCTACAGGTGTAAGGTTCAAATGAGCTGGCAGGGACAATTTATCTGTCTCACTCACTGAAGTTGCTGCTCACTCTTGTTCACTAAGGTTTACTCAGAAAACCACAAACAGTGGTGTTGAAGATTTCTTGTGGCTTGGTAACACTGCTGTTTTAACTGCAATATGTTCTCTGGAGTAAACTGCAGGTTTCAAGTAAAAAGGTTTCCTGGAGAATGCGGGCATCGATCCCGCTACCTCTCACATGCTAAGCGAGCGCTCTACCATTTGAGCTAATTCCCCTCCATAGCAATTGCTAGTAAAGGACCATGTCGTGATGTGAGCCCAGCTGTTACCGTCCACAGAACTGTCTACAAGTGTAAAGTTTCCAGTCAGGTGCTGATTGTGTTATTGTACAACTGTTTTCCTCTCAGGAATGTCATCTCACTCCACCATTCTCAGGCCTCCACCTCTGTTTAATGATGGACTGTTTCTTTTCACAAAGATGGCCTCCTTTACTCCTCTCTCAAACCAACGTTCCTCTCTATCAAGGATATGAACATCTTCATCCCTGAAAGAGTGACAGCTGGCCTGGAGATGAGTGTAGACCGCAGAGTCCTGGCCTGATGATGTTGATCTTCTGTGCTGGGCCATCCTTTTGGCCAGTGGCTGTTTAGTTTCCCCGATGGAAGACTGATCACAGCCCTTCTGACACTGAACAGCATATACAATATTACTCTTTTTGTGCCGGGGGACATGAACTTTGGGGTGAACCAGTCTTTGCCGTAATGTATTTTGGGGTTTAAAAGCCACTGGGACATTGTGTTTAGAAAATAAACGTCTCAATTTCTCTGAAACTCCCTTAACATCCGGAATGACCACTGGTCTGGGTCTGGGTTCCTCCTTTTCACCTGATGGATGGCTGGAGTCCTGTTTGGGTTTCTTCTCTGCTTTCAGGAAGGCCCAGTTAGGATATCCACATTTCTCTAGAGCCTGTCTTGTGTGGGATTTCTCCTTCTGCCTGACTCCTGAGTTAGTGGGGACGCTGTCTGTTCTACAGAGTCCCGATGACTCCTAACTTGTGCTCCAGAGGGTGATGGGAGTCAAACTGCAAATACTGGTCTGTGTGGGTGGGTTTGCGGTACACCTCAGTTTGCAAATGTCCCCCATCAGAAACTGAGACCTCACAGTCCAAGAAAGCCAGCCTGCCATTTTTTACATCTTCTCGTGTGAACTTGATATATTTATCCAAAAGTTGATGTGATCATTGAAATGTTGGACTTCCTGAGATGTAATTTTAATCCAGGTGTCATCAACATACCTGAACCAATGCCTTGGTGGCGTCCCTGAAAAGGACGTCAAGGTTCTCTTTTGCACTTCCTCTAATGTGCTAATGATCCATCGTTAGGCTGATGGCTCACCTTAATCATGTGAGCAGCAGGTTTTGGCTGTAAGCAGCAAACTGGTCGATCCACTATGAGAAGGTGCTATTTATAAGACTGAGCTGAATACAGCTCCTCAGACTGAAGAAGTCTTTCGGAGGAAAGACGAAACGTTTCTACAATTATTTTTTGTTTGTTTTGTTTTGTTTTTTGAATGTCCAGCGGACCAGAATGAACTTTTTTAGAGCTCACTGACATGTTTTACTTTCCTGTAACCATAATTAAAATGTCCCTGGCACCTGACCTGAAACCGTACACCTGTAGACAGATTTACTGAGGGGTGAGAGCAGGGGTCACAGATGATATGGTGCTTTTCCTCTCATCAGCAAGGGGAATTAGCTCAAATGGTAGAGCGCTCGCTTAGCATGCGAGAGGTAGCGGGATCGATTCCCGCATTCTCCAGGAAAAATCTGCATTTGAGAAACCTGCAGTCTACATCAGCAAAACAATGGCTCACCTGTGTATATGACCAGCAATTTACACATCTGATTCTTAGTTTTGAACCACTTTCTATCACAAGAGTTTGGATATTTAGTAAAAAGCTTTTTACTTGTACAATACAGGAATCAGAACTCAAATAAGCATAAAAAATGAAATAATTTAATACATTAACATTTAGTAAAATGAGCTATAGGGGTAAAAAGCAAAACACAAATACTTATATATTGTTTGTAAGCATTGAAAAATGTTTAAAAAAATGCATTCAACCTTTATTTAGTCAGGTTAATCCCACTGAGCCTCCGTTTCCTCAGATTCAGTTTCCTCTGAAGTGTATTTCTCAGCAGTATTGAGAGCTACCTGTTACGATATGTGACAATGAAATGTGTAGACATTGCTGGTTGTCTACACTGCAGTGTCAGTGTTTCTTCTGGTTAGACTGCAGGTTTCTCTATTGAAGTTTAGTGTATATCAGAGCTTTAAATACCATTTCTTTTTATTCTTTTTTGTTCTATTTGTGGTTGTAACTGGGACCATGAGTACAAAATTTTGTTTCATCTCATGTGCCACATGTGATGCAAATGACAATCAAGAAACATGAACTTGATTCCTGTAGAATGCAGGCATCGATTCCTCATCCTCTTGCATGCCAAGTGAGTGTTCTACCATTTGAGCTAATTCCCCTCTATGTTGAATTCAGGAACATATGTCATATGTGGTGATGTGACCACCATACTCACAACTCAGCAAAGCTGGCTACAGGTGTAAGGTTCAAATGAGCTGGCAGGGACAATTTATCTGTCTCACTCACTGAAGTTGCTGCTCACTCTTGTTCACTAAGGTTTACTCAGAAAACCACAAACAGTGGTGTTGAAGATTTTTTGTGGATTGGTAACACTGCTGTTTTAACTGCAATATGTTCTCTGGAGTAAACTGCAGGTTTCAAGTAAAAAGGTTTCCTGGAGAATGCGGGCATCGATCCCGCTACCTCTCACATGCTAAGCGAGCGCTCTACCATTTGAGCTAATTCCCCTCCATAGCAATTGCTAGTAAAGGACCATGTCGTGATGTGAGCCCAGCTGTTACCGTCCACAGAACTGTCTACAAGTGTAAAGTTTCCAGTCAGGTGCTGATTGTGTTATTGTACAACTGTTTTCCTAGCATGCGAGAGGTAGCGGGATAGATGCCCGCATTCTCCAGGAAAAATTTGCACTTGAGAAACCTGCAGTCTACATCAGCAAAACAATGGCCCTCATAAACGAACATGTTCGTATTTTTATCCTAAATTTCTCCTACTTTTGTTCGTACGAAGCGTTGGTACGAACATGCCACTTCAGATTCAACAAACTCTTCTATCCACAGGAAAAGTGTGTAAATGGCTGCACAAATATGATGAATCCCACCTGTTCTATCAACCTGCGCGTGCACGCGGATAGGTTATTTACATAATTCCCACCCCTCAAAACACCATATAAGGCTACGTTTCCTGCCTCAGAGGCAAAACGTGTTCGTTCATAAAATGACAGCGAAAAGAAAAAAAGACGAACTCTACCGGTACGGAGATTGAAGTTCTGCTCTCCTTGATCGAGAAAAGTAAATCTGTCCTTATTAGCAGCGTCACTCATGGGAGTAAATGACCAACTAAAGCCAAAGAATGTTTCTTTATAAGAAATGTGGACCTTGAAACATACACGCGACCAGGTGGCACACTGGATAAAGCATTGCACTGCTTATCGAGACCTCGTAGGGTCGAGTCCCACGAGGTATGACTGTTTTTTTTTTTTCTTCCTTCTTTCTTTAGATTATTTATTCATTCCAGATTAAAAAGACTTTATGCTTCATTTCTTGTTGTATTGTAAATAGTTTTCTTGTGTTTTTTAAATATGGAATGAATTAAAAGGAGAAAAAAAAAACGTTTTCCCATGTGGGACTCGAACCCATAATGTTCAGCACTGCGACGCAACGCTTTACTTTTTGAGCTATCAGACAGCTTTGACTACGACAGGAGGAGGTCAATGTAAAGTCTGCGTTACCGAAGTCTGCGTTACCGAGACAAATTAAACTTAAATTAATTCATAATTTAAGTTGGTTTCAGTTTGAGATCTTCATATTGATATTGTAGTGTTAGAAAACGGCATTGATAACAAATTGATTTTAATTTAAATACTTTAATCCGTTAGTCATTATTACATTTAAAATTATAATTCGACTTCAAACAGAACCTATTGTCAAGAACAATTGTGGTGCGTGACTTTTTTAAACTCTAAATATTTTCTAAATAACGAAATATGAAGTTATTAGTGGAGAAATTCCGTCTGGATGACAGCAGACTGACGCTCCTAAAATATACGACAGGTCCGGACCACTCGTAAATTTTGTTCGTATCTGAAAAAAATCGTAGGATACGAAAACATTGTTGAATGCCACAAATGATCCTAAATCACTCGTACGCACAGTTTAAGAACAAATCTGTGCGTACGAACGGTTCGTGCATGAGGGCCATTGGCTCACGACCAGCAATCTACACATCTGATTCTTAGTTTTGAACCACTTTCTATCACAAGAGTTTGGATATTTAGTAAAAAGCTTTTTACTTGTACAATACAGGAATCACAACTCAAATAAGCATAAAAAAATGAAATAATTTAATGCATTAACATTTAGTAAAATGAGCTATAGGGGTAAAAAGTTATTTTACTTTTTTTTTTTTTATTGGAGTAAATAAAAAGGAGTTTGTTAACCAAACAAACTCCTTTTTATTTAAAAGAAAATGTGAATAAAGAAAAAAAAGTAAAATAACTTTGTCCCAGGCGGGAAGCGAATCCGCTTCGCCGGGTCAAAACAACAGTGCATTAACGCTTTGAGCTAAACACCAGACTGGATTTTCAGGTGTCCACCTTACCCATATAGGAATCACTCCTCTTAACATTTTAGCTGCACGTAGAAGTTAGAGATTATTAGTTATATTTTAAAACCCTGGCTGCGCGCAACAGTTAGACAATAGTTATTGTTTTAGTTATTGTTTAATGACATTCAAGTCGCGCTGAAAGGCGGAAATGGGTCCGCGCTTCGTTGTTATTTACGTTGTAACATAAGCTGATTTGTGATCAGTTATTAACAAAAATTTAACTCAGAAAAACTAATTCAGCTAACAATTGTTTTAGGGGTTTCTCGTTTCTGTAGTTAAATTTGAATGAAATTCAACCCTCGCGCTGAGGTTGTTTGAATGAGTCCCGCCCCTGCTGCAAACAACGAATCAAATGTGAGCAGTACATGACGTGAAACTGGGTCCGTGGGGCTCGGCCCGATAAGAACCACGGTGGAGATGGTTCCAGAACAAGGGTGGATCCCGGGCGGAAAAGGTAAATGCGAATACGCCGAACCCGGGTTAGAAGCTGGGAGAGCCGGGGAGGGCTGGCCAATGTGAAAACGGCTTATGAGAAGCTGCTATTTATAAGACTGAGCTGAATACAGCTCCTCAGACTGAATAAGTCTTTCGGAGGAAAGACGAAACGTTTCTACAATTATTTTTTGTTTGTTTTGTTTTGTTTTTTGAATGTCCAGAGGACCAGAATGAACTTTTTTAGAGCTCACTGACATGTTTTACTTTCCAGTAACCAGAATAGACTATATGCCACGGGCTTCCGTTCCAGCACCTCCGCAGTCATTACACAGACGGCGCACTTCCGGTTAGCGGGAAAGACATGAACATAAACGACTAAATACAATTAATAAAACATCGGCATACACACCAATAACAACTCTATACACATATAAAACCATATAAAATTATGGCGACGTTCCCCCTACGGATAGCCGCGATAAATGTTCGCCGAAACCCCCCCGCGGAACAGCTGTTCCCACCGGTGGGCGGACACAACGGTACTCACGTGTAGTGCCGGTAGCGCGCGGCCGCTTCCCGTTTCGGCTCGTTGTCATGGTTTGCTACTAGGAGCTAACGCTAACAACAACGGAGGTGGATGGGAACCGGAAGTGGCGGGTAGGTGTTGCATTTTGCCGGAAGTACGTCACGCCCCCCCCGTGGCATATAGGCTATTAAAAAGTCCCTGGCACCTGACCTGAAACCGTACACCTGTAGACAGATTTACTGAGGGGTGAGAGCAGGGGTCACAGATGATATGGTGCTTTTCCTGTCATCAGCAAGGGGAATTAGCTCAAATGGTAGAGCGCTCGCTTAGCATGCGAGAGGTAGCGGGATCGATGCCCGCATTCTCCAGGATAAATTTGCACTTGAGAAACCTGCAGTTTACATCAGCAAAACAATGGCTCACCTGTGTACAGTATATGTCCAGCAATCTACACATCTGTTTCTTAGTTTTGAACCACTTTCTATCACAATAGTTTGGATATTTAGTAAAAAGCTTTTTACTTGTACAATACAGGAATCAGAACTCAAATAAGCATAAAAAATGAAATAATTTAATACATTAACATTTAGTAAAATGAGCTATAGGGTAATAAGCAAAACACAAATACTTATATATTGTTTGTAAGCATTGAAAAAAAAATGCATTCAACCTTTTTTTAGTCAGGTTAATCCCACTGAGCCTCCGTTTCCTCAGATTCAGTTTCCTCTGAAGTGTATTTCTCAGCAGTATTGAGAGCTACCTGTTACGATAGAAAGTGACAATGAAATGTGTAGACATTGCTGGTTGTCTACACTGCAGTGTCAGTGTTTCTTCTGGTTAGACTGCAGGTTTCGGGCTTTCTCTGCAAGCTGAAAAGTGCTGGAGCTTCAACCCCCATCATGTGCACCTTCTACAGAGGTGCCATAGAAAGTGTCCTGACCAGCTGCATCACGGTGTGGTTTGGTGCATGTACTGCATCATGCCGCAAGAGCCTCCAGCGCATCGTGAGAGCAGCTGAGAAGATCGTCGGCACCTCCTTGCCCTCACTGCAGGACTTACACAGCAAACGCCTCACTCGGAAAGCCCACTGCATGGCAGGTGATCCCACACACCCACTACACAGCCGCTTTAGACTGCTGCCATCAGGGAGGAGACTGAGGAGTCTCCAGGCTCGTACCAGCAGACTGAGAGACAGCTCTGTTCATCAGGCAGTCAGAATGCTAAACACTCTGCCTGCTCTGCCTCCCCTCCCATTTGAACTGCCTTAACACAAAAAACTTTCTCACACATTACCACTCAACACAAAGTTTTTAACACTGGACCCTGTGTCATCAAACGGGTTATTCACTAAACTCTCGGTCATGTGCTCATTCAGTTTGCACTACTTCTCATATTTGCACTAATGTTTGTATTACATTACTGCCTATAGTCATACTACTGTTTACATTCACTGTTTACATTTATTAATACGGTTTACATTTATTACTACTGTTTTACATTTATTACTACTGTTTACATTTACACTACTTTTATATCTACACTACTGCTGATACATATACAGTATTCTCTGACTAGCCTTATCTAAGGATGCCAAATGTGCCTTATGTGCCTTACTGCATATGCCACTTTGCCTCTATACCAACATCAACTACCTCATACATATACTGTGTACATTAACTCATATGCTGCTGTGCCACTCTTTGCAAATGTCAATGCTAGAACCTTCAGTTTATTTTATAGATATACTTTTTATACTTTTTTATACTACTATGAAAAAACTCAGGACAGTATTACACTTTTATTATTTCATTTTATGCTTATGTTCATTGGGTGTTTGGTGTTTTAGGGGTGTTTGGTGTTTCAGTGTTGGTGTAAATTTTCATACTTTTATACTACTATGAAAAAACTCAGGACAGTGTTACACTTTTACTATTTTATGCTTATGTTTATTAAATGTTTTAGTGTTTAGTGTTTAGATAGTTACTGTTGCACCGAGGGACTGAGAGAAACGCAATTTCAATCTTGTGTATGTCCTGTACATATTGCAGTTTTGACAATAAAGTTGACTTTGACTTTGACTTTGAGGTTTCTCTAGTGAAGTTTAGTGTATATCAGAGCTTTAAATACCATTTCTTTTTATTCTTTTTTGTTCCATTTGTGGTTGTAACTGGGACCATGAGTACAAAATTTTGTTTCATCTCATGTGCCACATGTGATGCAAATGACAATCAAGAAACATGAACTTGATTCCTGTAGAATGCAGGCATCGATTCCTCTGCCTGTTGCATGCCAAGTGAGCGTTCTAGCATTTGAGCTAATTCCCCTCTATGTTGAATGCAGGAACATATGTCATATGTGGTGATGTGACCACCATAC